>JAQFYM010004689.1:0-14856 GCA_034694785.1 Agrenia bidenticulata
TTCAAAAACTTCTTAACGATACAACTAAAGAAGGCTCGAGTTTTGGGGTTTAGTTATTGGTTGACTTGAACGGTTTTAAAAATGGACGGTGCTATTTTGGTAAGTTTTATTATTTAAACGCAGGCACCGCTCGGAAATGAGACTTACCCCATTTTTTTTAGCAAATATATCTGTTGATGTGCCAAATAATTGTATTTATAATTTTTATATTCAGGGAACAATTATGGATTGGATGTCATCGGAGCATTGGATGGAAAATACTTTTCCTTCTTCAGATCATCTACTTCATTTAGTTGAAAGAAATCACCTCTATCGCCAACGAATGTCGAAGGCATTAAAGAACCTCAAGAAAAAGAGGTTACGATGTCCAGATGGAAAGAACCTTGGTATAGAAATACTGGAGAGTGCGAGCTGATTGACATAGAGAATGAATTCGAAGAAGGTGAATGAGAAACTGCTGAGCTAGACCCAAATGTGGCCGTGCCCGTGGAACTAGACCCGGTTCGAGAAGACGAAGTCTGGGAACGTGAGGTAATTATTTTTTAAAAAAAATACAAATGACTCAATATAGAATATAAGTGTGACCTTAAATCGTTTTTTAGGTCTACGTGGAAGAAGTATGAAGTTCTTGCATTTGACTGCGAGTTTGTAGAATAGGATAACTTAAAGGGATCAGCAAAGTTTAAGTTTGGCTCGGTTTCTGTTACAGATGTGAAATCGAAAACTGAAATTTACTCAGCACTTATTCAACACAAACCTGGGGCATTTAAAGTGAACAAGTACACCAAAGCTATCAACGGATTTGAAAAGCACTCAATGCAAGATGGCAGAGAAATGTCAGTCGTCCAGAAAGAGTTAATGGACCTCTTTCAAGGAAAACTTTTAATCACGCACACTGGATCTACTGACATTTTTAGATTTAGTTCAACTGGTGGGCAAGATTAGATGGAAGCAATAGCGTTGAGAGTTCTTGCAGATAATTACTTTGACTGAGATATGCAAGCAGGAATCAATACAGCTGCATTAAATGCCAATACTCGATTGCCAGCAAAATTTATTTGGAAATGTCTACATTCACGAAACTTCTTAACCCCGCGACAAAAGTTTCAAAAACTGGAAGAAACAACATAAAGTCATTTTAAGAGCCAGTCTGAATAAAATCCGTGCCTTTCGTGTTCATTTTTCTTGATCAATTATTGTCGAAACTTTTATTAATATTTGATCGACAGCTTGGCAACAATATATAATACAGTACTTCGTGCTAATGGGCACGGAACAAAATTTACTGGCTCTTAGTACATAGAAATCAGTACATATATGTATGTATATACCGCCATTATAATTCCACTGATTTCCCGAAATTACGAAAAAAGCATATTTAAAAAAATCACCATATAGATTTGCTCTGGGAGAATAAAACTGCTAAGTATTCTGAGAACCTTTCCGTGCCAAAATAAGACTAGCAAAATAGGCCTGTCCAAGGACAGGTACGAGATTCTAAAAAAATTCTAGAAACGGTGAACCTCAATATTCGTCAACCACCGTTTCTAGAATTTTTTTAGAATCTCGTACCTGTCCTTGGACAGGCCTATTTTGCTAGTGTAAACATATTAAATGTGTGGAAAATAAATGAGACAGGCTCTGCTGTAAAAGCAATACAAAATAACGTCGCATGTTTTTACACGAACAGTTTAAGCTCATTTTTGTCACGTTAGAGAGGCCCTTTAATGGGCCAGGATTTATAAGGATCTTTTAGGTCAATGGTCGGCTGTTACTGAATACTGGCGTATCATCGATATCTATGCGTATAAACGTCTACAGGCTTATATTTCTCAGGAATATATGTCTCAAGCATATTTGTCTCAACGCATATTTCAATATTTGTCACAACGCATATTTCAATATTTGTCTCAACGCATATTTCAATATTTGTCCTGGCATAAATGTCGTATTTCCTTGGCGTAGTCTTCTCGTTCACCTTCAAATTACATGCCATCAGTTATGGAGTCTGAGTTTTGAAATAGACAGACATTTTTAGGGAATTATAAAATAGATGTTAGTAACACAAAGAATAAAAAACGAACACCTTGACAGGCTACCTACCACCACTGCCTCTCATACCTCAAATCTGAAACTTTCCATGCTAACTCAAAAGTCCACCATAATTAGCAATTTTAGCCTCTGGCCTTGAAGTTTTGGCCCCCAGCTAAGCTTGAATGTTCGAGAATAGTTCTCTGTAGCAAATCGGCATGGGTCGTAATATTAAAAATGTTACGGGCTAAAAAACCTTCAGAATGGACATGGAGGGATGAGGTTAGGATGTAGCTTTAATAGCGAACTAGCCCACGACTTGAATCTAAGCATTTTTTTAAAAGAAAGATAAGATTGTATAGTTTTTTCTAAGGTTAACATGCGATTTATTGATGAGGTCATGCTGAGTAAAAATTAATAAAAGGTACATGGTATATTAGTAGATACATCACATTCATAATATTAAATATTCCTAAGAGTACGAGGGAACATGGTCAGTTTTGAAGATAGCGAGGTGGAGTTTTTGGGCTGGTGTGTACCGCGGGTACACAGTCTGGATATGGAGCTTTGTAACCTGCTATTATAATTGTATTTAGGACTAGATGGAATCATGGAACCGGTTTGAATGGGCTACTCCTGACCCATCCCCGTAAAAGAAACCTTCGGAGGATATGGAGCCCCGGAGCAATCGCTTTTGGTCATCTCGTCTCTTTCTGCAAACACAACATAAAAATATATTCCTAAAAAAGGTCCTGGAAGGTCGTAGTGTGTTGTAGATTTAGTTAAGGCAGATCCGCTTGGTAAATATTTACCGCTAGATATGTACTCGGTAAATATACCCCATGGTAAATATGTGCACGGTCAAGAACTACCGATAAATATGCATGCTGAAAATTAGCTTAGATTTTTTTACAACAGCCAAAATTCAGCAACATATTTCAACATATTTACCGCTACATATTTACCGACCCCTAGACAAACCTGATCAAAAATCCCCTTAGGAAATAGAAGCCTGTGAAGAGAGCTGCAAAAGATATTAGAATGGAGACAGTGACGACTGCCCATGTGGCCACCTTCCCTTCTGAGGGGATGTCCAGAGGTGGAAGGGTGACTTCGGTTGAGGTCATAGGGCTACCGCTGGGCTCTGGAGCTTTTGATGATGGTATCCAAGCAGAGGTGGTCTTGTTAATACCTTCTGAGGAGGTCATAGGAGGAGGACTTGGAGTTTCAGTGTCATTGGACTTGGTCGTTTCGATTATTATGGCATCAGTTGTTCCCATGGAGTCATGTGTCATTTTAGACGTGGCTTCTGAGGATGTGTTCAAGTTTGGGGCTGGGGACGATGATGTGGACATTGTGGACGTTGAAGAATTGCTAGGGCTTGTATTGGTGATATTTGATTTCGAATCCAGTAGTTCAATAGCTTGGATTGATGGGTCTTCCCATACACCTATTAAGAATTTTTAGGATGGCATTAAAATATTAATTTGCATAATTGTCTAGTTATTGAACAATTGATTACCTTCCTCATCATCTTCCTGGGGAAATCCAATGGAAGGTTGAATGGTGATTAACAATATGAGAAGAACAGATAAATTACCAAGGCTCAATAATGACACCTTCATTTTGAAATTAATATTTATCCCCCACTTTACAGCTATTTTATTACACCTCTCTCGTTAATTGAGTGTAGTAAATTCTAAACTTTTTTATAATTGTCGCAGATGTTGATTTATATTCGTAATGGCTCCTGCCTTCCCTTATCTTCATCAGTGGGGGAAAAAACACGGAAAGCTTTGTCCCTCAGCTCAAAAACGTATCTCATTAGTCATGTGTATCACTGAGATAAGCTCGGAGATTAGATAAGGTAAAAGGACAATTTGCGATCTTGTAGTACAGAGTGATGATGTGTTCTATGCACATTTAACTATAGGCTCATCTAAATTATAGTAGGCCAACCGTGTCAGAAAAGTTGTTGAACAATAGGATACGAATTACAATCGGGAATATTAAGTCAGAGTGGCAGTATGTGGTGTTGTTTTGTATTATTGGGTTGCCAATCGTCAGCTATGAAATTGATTGACACTGAATCGTAAATATTTATGAACGAGTTGCGTTCAATATCTGAGCTTACTATTAATACCATCAATCAATCAGAAATCTATCAATCAATCAATCCATAAATCGATTATAGGGATGATGAGTCATGAGAGATGATTTTAATTGTTTTAATTAATTGATATGATTTAGTTCTACTCAAAATCTCTGAAATAATCTTATATCTCCAGAGATGTACACATATCTATAATCATAAGCAGTTTTATTTCATTTCAGTCGAATTACATGTTGTGAGCAGTTGCTAAATTATAATTCTAAATATGACTTAAGTACCCCAACCACCGAAGCTTCATTTTGGAATTATAATCACAGATGATTTAGCAACCAATAAAAAAAACGAAAGTCTTTAACTGATGCAACAGACGTTGAGTTGTAAACAATAGCTCAACAACAAGACACAACGAAGAGATTCTAAAAAGTCCTAACTTTTTGTGACACCCTAAGCATTTTAATTTTAAATGTCTTGTCCAGTAAAGAGTGAAACTATTGACACTGCCTCCCCCTTAAGCTCGTTTCAAAGCGGCCTTAGCCATGGCTCCAAACTGATCCGCTCCGGACTGATTAAGCTCCTCATAGCCATCCACTTCCACCTTAGCCTTCTCCAAGTAGTCTTGGATCTTGGGGAACTTTGAAAAGTCATGTCCACAAGCCTGAATTGTGCTCACACTGGCCAAGACGACAAAGTCAGCGATGGTCATCCCACTCCCTGCTGCGTATCCATTCTCAAGATAGTGCTCAAGGAAGCCCAGGGCTTCATCCAACTTGTCCATACTATCCTCGTCCACTTGCTTTCCCCCAAACACTGGCCCATACTACAACCAGTCCATATCACTTCAAACATCCGTTCAAAACAAAGAAATCAAAGGGATTTTTATTTCAAAGCCCATCAACTTACATAAGCATCACTAAATCGAGAGTAGAGTGTCCCCATGTCGTAGTAAAGCCTCATGTCAACCTCAGCCCTGCCCTTAGGGTCACTCGGGTAAAGACTTTCATCCTTCCCATACTTACTGGCCAAGTATTGGCAGATAGCCCGGCTCTCACAGAGAAAGAGCCCTTCGTCATCGAGAACTGGAATGGTGTGCTGGATATTCATCTGGAAAAGATGAACCAAGCCTTTAGGTTTAGATCCTAAATAGTCCCCAAGGGCCTTACTCACCGATCTGAACTCAGGAGTCCGAGTTTCCCCGCTTATCGGGTTGGTCACCTTCAGGTTCAGCTCGACCCCGAGGGCCCTAGCCGTCATCAAGATTGACCGGCATGGGGCACTGAGGGGGAAATAGTACAAGTCCATGGACATCTTTATGGCGATTGTGTGTTAATTATCCCTAGGATTAAATAATGATAATTGGAGGTGAAACCAAAAACGATTAGCCTTATCGATTAATCAATCTTGTTTAATGGCCCTTCACACTTGTAAATCCTGTCTGGTGTCATTAATTCGAATGGATCTCGGGGCAGTGACTTATAAGTCCGTTGGATTATTTTATTGGCATTTAGTAGGGAAGCATGTGGAGCTGGTATCAATCAATCTACCTTTGTTTTCTCGGGTCTGAGTCGGGCTTAATTCTGTAGATTTGCCTGGAGAACACGTACATGCGGAAATTACTTACCATGGACCTGTCCCATGTCCAGAGGCTTGGGCTTGTTGTAAATAACCAAGGACTCTGGCCACCAAGGGCATTAGTAATTCATCGATTTTCCCAGTCTTTTACTAGACTTGGCAGTGGGGGCTAACATACCTAAACTAAATCAAGTGCTTTGCTCACATGTATTATATTACTGTGGGACATGAAGCTTATCGACCCGAACTGCAATCCCAAAATCCTTTGGAATATAATATAGTTTTTAGTGGCTGCGTTGAGAGCTTTTCCTAATCTCATTATTAAATCTACAAGAGGGTTTTGGGCATTTTAAATGGGACGACTGCAGACGACCACGATGACGAAGTCAACATGGACAAGTCAAGGTTTGGCAGTTTAATTTGAATTATTCAAGTGAGCACTTGGAAAGATTTGTGGCGGTGGTGGTGGTTAGGTTGGTAGGTATTTTTAGCTAATTTTCTCGGTTTTCTCAAAGATTCTTAAGATTTCAAGTCCTTTCTTCCATTTCCGGAATAAAATGGGGGGATTTGAGGTCAGGACTAATGACCAGAGCAAAAAAGGATTAAATCTCACCACTTCCGGTTCACAATCGACAATCATAAAATGACAGAGCTGAGAATTCCCTGAAAAGAATCAAAGCCACCACTGCCAACTAATACGCCTTAATTGCCTCCTTAAGTGCTTTTCTCTCCCTTTGCACAAAATTCACATTTATGAGCTAGGTTAGGGATAATAGCCAACACTGAAGGGGGTTCAAGGCCCTCCGAAGATTAATAGCCCAACCTACCTTTCTAATCACCGTAATCAAGAAGGAATTAATCCCAAATGACTCTTGACCTTTCGCCCCTTCGGAAATGGAAAGCCAAATTTTCATTTAAATCTCTAAGGACAAAACCAAATAGGAAACGGGTTGATTCTTCTCTATTTTATAGCCCTGATCGTCAATCTTTACAACGACAATGTACACTCTAATATAATTCCCCTATAAAAGTTCTCGTAAATCTTCTAGTCAACACAAAAACGATAATCTTTACCTTGAATTAGTACAAGAAGGTAGTCCAGGAGTTAGCTCTGGGAATTAGTACAAGACGGTATTCCGGGAATTAGGAGGGGCACTTTTCAGCTGAAAATATTCCGAGAGGATTTGTGGTAGTGGTGGTCCTGAGTCAAAATCTGAATTGGCAATGACAGCTCGGGTCTCTTGTGCCTTTGGGAGATTCTTCCTCAGTCCGATTTACCTTATTTTTTATCTATAGGCCAAAATGGGTCTCTTGACAAGTGGACGATTTGGGATTGTCAGGGGCGAGACCTTGAGGGAATTATTTTGAAATGAGACACCCAAGCCGACGTATCAAATTATGGTGGACAGTAGAATTAGACACGGCTCTTCTGGCTTTAGAAATGGCAAAACAAAGGTTTGCTAGCCTTTGGGTACTTTTATATAAGGAACTATAAGGATAAGCCACTGAGACACACACTCGTCATCCCCGGTTGTTTCATAAGGCCGTTTAGTTGGTAGAGGGGCTGAGTTAGGAAAAATAGGCGTCTACATGCCCATTGATGAGCCGCTGTTGATAAGGACCATTTTTGAAGGTCGAATGTCGATTTTTTCACCAGCGTCATGATTATATGTATCTGATCTTCATATGCTACTAAATCGAATGACCTTAAAACAGCTTTAAAATCTGGCTAGTAGTTACATGGAGGAGTAGAGAAACAAACAGACATTTGTTCGAAATTATGGAATAGGATATGGTTTAAAGGAAGACAGTAACTCGTTGGTCACCGTTTAAATTAAATTGGACAGCCATAGACATGCATATTTATGTAAGGAATATCCATTATTCTTGGACAAGGCTGGAGAGTTGCATTTTGTGGACCAACATGTTATGTCTCATGGTTTGCATTGAACTTAATACTGTTCATATAACTTTGTTTTTCTCTTCAAAGTTTTCCTTGTGGGAATTGGAGGTGTTATTATGTTCTTGTGATGGTGGTGGTGGTTCATGAGGTATCCAAATCATGTCTCATATGTAATATGATCATTTTATGCTTGGGTGGAGTAATACCTTTGGAAATTGGATGGATAAACAGAATTGACAAAGCATGTTTACTAATCTTAAGAGGCATAATGTTATTGTTATTGGCTTAGGTTAGTACGTTAAGGGTGGGTTAAGGAAATTCCTTAAAAATTACAGTCAAACCTACTTTTAAAATATTCCTGGTGTTCCTAGGAATGAAAAAATAGTGTGAGCAAATTGTAGAAAATGTATTGAGCTTTTTTTATATGTATTAATTTTGAAATTTTGAACCCCCCCCCCTCGGGTCGAAAATGACGGATAAGTTCCGATTCTAAAGAATTTATTTTCAAGTCTTTGATTAGGTGTTGTTAAGGAGTTTCTTTAACCCACCCTTAAGGAATGAGAAGATCATTTACGACTTAACATTGAAATAGTGTTGGATTGATTGAGGCAAAGAAATTGGATGAGATTGTCTAGTCAGCAAATGATGGATATATTTAAGATAAACAAAATGCGGTTTTCATTCTTTTCAAGGATAAAATTTCAATTTCATTTACAGACTTTGTTGTTTGCAAAGGAATTCAGGTTTTATGATTAAAACGTGCATTTGAGGTTCTCCCGATTGTTCTTATATAATAGTTTACCCTTATTTTAAATAATTTCCACACCGCGATTCACATGATGATTTGAACCCAGCCACTCTACCTTCATCTAACAGATTAGATGAAGAGTTTTATCTTTAATATTTAACCTTAAAGACCTTTAAGTTACAACATGTCTATATGATGAGATTATTCAAAAGACAAGTCTCATGGAAGCTGAGTCAAAACACGACGCCAGTACAATTATTTTATTTTTTATTTTTTAATACCATCTTGCAGTAGATCTGTTGAAGCAGAAGTTGTCCCGTTGAAAATATGTGTTGTAGTAAATATGCACAGATGAGTTTTTTTACAAATAAAATATTAGGGCAATTATTGTCCTTAAGGTACAATAGACATAAACGGAAATGTTTATCAACTGTCCCCTCAAATTACTCCATTCTATGAAACTCAATTTTGGGAACCCATTCCTACGAGAGCGTTTTCAAATTACACTACAAGGTGTATTTAAAAAAAATTAAAAATGAATCCTCGATTTTTCTATTTAACAATCTAATCATGTCATCCTTTGAAACTTTCAATAACGAAGACTAACTAGAGATGAAGGTATAGAGAAAGGTAATTGGACTGAAGGCAGGTGGTAATGGAAATTGTGAACCGATTGAGCTTGACAGGAGTCCAAGTGGACAAATGGCTTTTGCAGTGACACTTATTGGACAACCCCAACAGGTTGACACTTTCCGAGGCAACGACCCTATAAACGGTTCAAAAGCTCAATACAGATTGCCAGCACACACAAACCTCTTGAGAAAGATGCATGCGATTATCATATTAGCATTCCAGACTATCCACACACCTTTTTTATATAGAAACAGCGAACAACAACCTCACGAGTCCAAATCCGATCAATTCTAATGCGCACTCCGTCATTCGGTCAAAAAAGCCCCAATGGAATCCAGGCAATCCTCCAAAGACTCTAAAGTTATTATTACGGAGAGCTATTTGGCTCAAACGGCTTTATCCCACTTCCTTAGGAGAGCAAAGCCTGGAGAGCCTGGAGAGGTGAGCAAAAACCGGGAATCAATACTGCCCAGTGGGAGACCTTTTTTTCATGTTAACAAAGCACACTCAAGAAACGGGCTAGAAATGAGCATGAGGTGAGAATATGTGCACATGTTGTTATCCACTGAATATTAGCACCGAATTCGGGGATTTTGTATACATATATATATTCATGGGAGCTTGAGAAGCGGGGCAAGGAATGACCACAGAGTATGTAGGAGGATGGGTGTAGGTGGCTTATATTTTATATAGACCCTTTCCTCGGTAATAGTGTAATAGTAATCTGTAATCAGAGTCAAGAAATCGTATGGGGTCCAAAACTCCAAAGGCTTTGGTGGGTACTACCTTCCTGGACAACTTCTTGGGGGTATCAATCTCTTCCCAGTCTCCGTTTAGAATCGAGGGTTGTGATACGGATTTGCCAGATTGGGATTTTGAATTGTTGAGGCTGTATTGCTGATTGTGGACAGTGGGGGCTAAGAAGTGTGAGATTAAGTTCAAGAGATTTAGGATTTTAAACGGGTTTGTAACAATTTTATAGGATTTTGAACGGTTTTTGAGATTTTCTATAGATTTTTTGGACTAAGCATTGTTAATTAATTATTGAGTTGATTAGTAATAAAAGTTGTTGTGGGATTTTTTTAACAATATCGAAGACAAGGAGAATGGGATGGAATCTTTGTAAGTTTGTGGGAAGACTATGAAAAGCGGAAGCAGAGTCTGAAACTGGAACTTGAGAAGAAGTAAGGCGCTTGTGTCTTAAATAATTTTGCATGCAATTTCAAAAAAATTATCAAAAAGATTATGATGTGGAGATAGTTCCTCCAAAATATTTCTATACTATTCATAGCTCAGTTCCGTTGTTCTATATAATTGTTTGAGCATGCTATAAACATCAGAGCCGAGTTGTATATCGAGCATGGCAATTACAGCTTTCAATCCAATCGGTTGGATAAGCATGGACTTAAAGCTTAATCAAGCTCAAATAATAACACGATTTTTATTTTTATAAGTTACAATCTTTGTTTTAAACTTTTTTAAACTATTGCAAATGTAAGCAGTGCATGTTGAGCTTGCAAAATAAATCAAACCTCAATAATACAGGGTGTCCTCTAAAAAAAATCTTACAAAATCTTACAAAACATGGAAAAACGTGACAGTACTGACAGTAGAGTTTCTTCTGAACTAAAAAAAATACTCCACCACAATTTCCTACGAGGAAAAAAAATGCTTCCTACATAAATATACAGAATGAATCGAATTCGTTCAAAAAGGTTGATACAAAACAATCTGTCCCTTTTCCCTTCTAGAATCCAGACCAACTAAGGATAAAAAAAATTGGGCTAGGCTTAAACTGTAAAAAAAATTTGGCATAAGGATGAATTTGTATTATTGACGGTAATTGATCCCACGCCCAATGATCCCACACATTTTATTGCCGTGTCGATACTCGATACCGTAGCTTGACGAATTTGACTTTCTAATCCATTTACTTGACACATCTGCGAAAAACTGACTTGAAGCTTAAACCCAAGCTGAATTTAGTATTTGTGTGAAACTCAACAGGGACACCGACACGTCGTTCCATTTAGTTTCTGATTTTCAGAAGAAACTGATTTTTCAAAACTAAAAAAATTTCAAAAAATTTCGTTTTTCTCTAAGCTGAGAGTTGAAAAAATTATTTGGAAATACCCTAATCATAATTCTAATTTGCAGTGGGTCAGTGTGCATCTCAAGTTGAAAATCTAAAAAATCTAGAGTACCCGGGTAAAAAGTTTTACAACTCTCACCGGGGGAAAATCGACGCTGTGACGGAAATTATAACAAATAAAGACCAGTCCGGGTCCACTCTTCCTGGAGGAGGGGGTAACCTTATCGGGAGCGATACGAACTTATCCACAGGGGGGGCCAAGAATCCTTCTTCCGCTACAACTGCTACTACTTCAAGTAGGAGTTCTTTGAAAGGTTTATTCTTTTAAATTAACTGACATTTTTAAAGTCCTCGTTTTCTAAAGTTTATTTTTCACATCAACTTTGAACTTTGACTTCATTTTTGAGGCGATTCAAAATTTATGATCAAAGTTATTAAAGTTTTATCGTATTTTAATTTAAAAAAAAACTTTACTAGGGGTCTTGATTTTAATTGATTAAAAAAATGTAATTCCAGGAAAAAAAGTAGGCATCGTGATGGGTTTGAAACTCCACCACGTATCCGACAGTCCTCCCTGCCTAGCAGTTAGGATGGGACTCAAGTACCTGGGAATCGAATGCGAACTTGTCGATATTGACTTCCTCAAAGCTGAGCAAGCCTTCGAAGTCTACAAGAAGGTCGGGAAATCCATTATTACTAACCCATTTCCGTTACAACCCATTTAAAATTAATTGATTTTAAATGCTGACTATTTAAATATTTAAAATCTTTTAGAAAAATCCACAAGGGGAAGTTCCATGTTTGGACGACAACGGCTTCCTCCTCAGCGAAAGGTGTGCACATCGAAATCTATAAAATAATATTCCCACGTTTTTGAAAATTTCGAAAGCTAATTGTTTTTTTTTAAATAAAAACTCATGAACGAGCTCAGCGTGGCTATTCTCCAATACCTGGCCGACAAGTATAAAGTGGACGACACTTTCTACCCGAGTGACCCTCAGGAGCGAGCTGTGATCAATCATCGTCTGGCCTTCCACCTAACAACTTACTACAAGGCTATCGGGGAATACTTTGTAACCCTTCAAGCTATACCCTTAACTATTTTCAAGGACACATTATATTCACCAGATTTACGATTTAATTACCTTTGACCTCATTTTATTTATAGATGCTCCCCCTCTGCTATGCCTACCCACGAACTCAAGAGAACCGGAAGAAGGTGGAACATGGAGTGGGCATATTGGAGGAGATCTTTAGTCGACATGATGGACCATACGTGACCGGAAGTAAGAAAGCTTCACACGATGGCATGCCTTGTAGTTTAGTGGTGGTACTTGAGTGGCTATAACCTATTGAACTTTGAACGTCCATAGGTAACTTGACCATTGCGGACCTCTGCCTAATAATGGGAACAGTGTGCCTCCAAGTGATAGACTTTGATCTGAGCCCTTACCCTAAGGTCCAGGAGTGGTACGAAGGCTTCAAGACCAAACACCCTGACCTTTGGACCTTGGCTAATCAAGGGTTGGAAGAGTTGTCCTCGTTTGAGCAGAATCCCCCGGACTTGTCCCAAATAAAGCACCCACTCCATCCAACTGACAGGTCCATATTGAATGACCAGACGGCGGGGGATGACAAGACTGTTGTGGGGACACATACACCTACCCCCTCGGCTGCATCTGTTTCGGAAGTCCAGTCTGATATAAATGACGCAGTTGCTCCTGCAGAATAAGACACATTGTCCACTTGCTGTCTTTTTCATAAACTATTGATTATTTAACTTATCAAGGGAGCACAATTAAGTTGAGTTTTAAAGGACACCTTGGCACATTTAGAGGTAGAAGGTCTGAACCAATTGACACGGCTTAAAAATTGCGAATAAAACTAAAGTTGGATTACTTGAAAATTACGAATTATGGGTTAAAGTTTACAAAATTTGAGTCTTTTAAAAATTAAATCCGATCTATCAATTCGTGATCAAAGGCTAAGAATTTAATTATGTTACAAATAAATTATAAATATAAATTTATATATGCATACAAGATTTATTGGCTAAATTACTGATGCTTTTGCTGGACATTCTCCACCTCTTTCTCCATTGAAAACAATTCACTGTTGGATGCTTTTGGAGCAAGTATTTTATTCGTGGAGAGGGAAGTGAAACAGTTAAAGCAAAAGCAGCAGTAAAGGCTCACATGTTACATTTTTTAATTCAAAACGTTTATTTAAACAGAATTAAAAGTTTTTAATAAAATAATTTAAAAAAATCAATTGTAATTAAAATGAATAAATGTAATTGAGCTTCTAAGTTCTTTTGATTTAAACTCGAGGTATTAGTTTGTAGGCTAGATTAGATTCGCTTTAGATGTCCGGTCTGAAAGCTTTGCTAAAAATCATCTTCGAGAAGGATGTATTCAATGTCTGACGGATCTGGATCTGACTCATTTGGATATCGTTTAACTGGGGTCTGAATTCGTGGGGATTTCCTCAAAATCTGCAAAGGAACGCCATCCCTAAAACTCACTGGAGGCAGCCAAGATACATCTGAAGACTTCACTGGAGTCTTTAAGAAATTATTTGAAGACTTCACTGGAGTCAGAAAGAAAGAATTCAGCGGCTTCGTTGGAGTAGGCACGGACGACTTGACTGGGGTGAGCAAAGATGAATTTGATGACTTCACTGGAGTTAGCAAGGACGGATTCGACGACTTTACTGGTGTTAGAGAGGACGGATTCGACGACTTCTCTGGAGTCAGCAAGGATGTATTCGACGACTTTACTGGTGTTAGCAAATACGGATTCGATGATTTCACTGGAGTTACCAGCAATGGTGGATTCGATGACTTTACTGGTGTTAGCAAGGACCTATTCCACGACTTCACTGGAGTATGTAAGAAAGTATTTGGAAACTTCAATGAAGTGAGGAAGAAAGAATTCGGCGACTTCGTTGGAGTTAGCACGGACGACTTGACTGGAGTTAGAAAATACGGATTCGATGGTTTCACTGGAGTTACCAAAGACGGATTCGACGACTTTACTGGTGTTAACAAGGACTTATTCGGCGACTTTACTGGAGTCTTTAAGAAAGTATTTGGAAACTTCAATGAAGTGAGGAAGAAAGAATTCGGCGACTTCGTTGGAGTTAGCACGGACGACTTTACTGGAATCTGTAAGGAAGGATTCGACAACTTCACTGGAGTTAGCAAAGACGACTTGACTGGAGTCAGCAAGGACGACTTGACTGGAGTCAGCAAGGATGGATTCGCGGACTTCACTGGAGTCAACAATGACGAATTTGACGACTTCGGTGGAGCCTGTACGGTAGGATTCGATAAATTCCCTGGAGTTAGCAAGGACAGGTCCGATGACTTCCGAGTTAGCATGGAGTGATTCGACGACTTCACTGGAGTCAGTAAAGATGGATTCGACGACTTCAATGGGCTCTCTACGGATGTACTCGATGACTTCACTGGAGTCAGCAATGACGAATTTGACGATTTCGGTGGAGCCTGTAAGGAAGGATTCGATAACTTCACTGGAGTTAGTAAGGACGGATTCGATGACTTCGTTGGAGTCAGCAAGGACGACTTGACTGGAGTCAGCAAGGATGGATTTGAGGACTTCACTGGAGTCAACAATGACAAATTTGACGAATTCGGTAGAGCCTGTAAGGAAGGATTCGATAACTTCACTGGAGTTAGCAAGGACAGGTCCGATGACTTCCGAGTTAGCATGGAGTGATTCGACGACTTCACTGGAGTCAGTAAA
>JAQFYM010004690.1:0-14853 GCA_034694785.1 Agrenia bidenticulata
GGTACGATTAAATGCATGCAATTTATTTAATTATGAGGTGAAATAAAATATAAATACAGGTGACTTAAATTAAACCCGTTATTTTTTTATTAAGGGGCTCAGAAGTTACCAGATTGCTGAAGCAAAACAATTAAAATTTCGTATTTTTGTCTAAATCTATATGCACAAAACGCATTATTTTTTTAAACTATTTTTTCTTAATCAGCCTAAAACTTTTCAGACATTGTTTGAACGATAGTTTTCAGTCACCGTCTTAACAATAGGTAGTAAAGAATATTATCCAATCTAGATTCTGGCAAAAAATCCAGGTTCCAGATTTCTGCCTTTCTGCATCTATTTTTGGAAGATTTTTAACAAAAGTATTTCTAATTAAATCCAATGCTCTATATGTACTATACATAATAAATAATGTATGCACTTAAGCATCCTACACCTTCTGCTACATTTCATGTGAATATCTCGGGAAGCTGGATAAGAGTGTGGCAAGGTAATTTATGCTTTTAGAGACAGAATATTGAATGGATTGCTACTTATTTCACCGCATAGCTTTTATAGGGATACTATTTAGAGTTGTCCACTTGTTGATTTCTAATTCTCTTTGATATCATTACAAACAACTTGCCAACCGTCAAGGGCTACTTAACAGTCGTGTTGTTGATGTTCAGGATTAGATAAATTCATGCAGCCAAGGATCGTTGAATAATAGTACAATTAGTACATAGAATTTGTTCCATCGGGTTGAACCTTGTTTATTATACGAACTCAGGGTGATTCAGCAATTCAACCGGAAACACAGGGTACTTCAAAAGAAGAGTTCCAGTTAATGATGTATGGTAATCCATCTCTACAGGCCTGTCATGGGAAATAGTAGTATCTGCACTCTGAGTCTTCAAACGGAAGGATGGTGGATCAATGAAACTATTTTGGTATATTTCATAATCAATGGCTTAACGATCTTGTGTATTAAACAACTAGATATTTAAACAAGCAGCTTTGGCTATACATTAAGACCATGTTCAGGGTCATTGAGATCCTTTATTGTATCACGATAGAGATTTAATAAATGATCTAACACCTGTGCTAAATCATAATTATTCTACAAGATATATATCAAGCCCTTGTAAGTAATATGTACTAGTGTTCATAATAGGGATTAAATTAGCTGTATTTAAATAGTTTGATGAAGTCGGAATTTGGATAATTCCCTTGTCCTGGGAACTTTGCTGTAAATCGTAATCCCTAAATTCTTTGTCCCGTGAAATTCCTCTTGGCAGCTAGGGTAATTTTTGATGTAAGCTGGTGAAAATGAGGTAATAAGTTCATTTTTATTCTTGGGAAATCTATCTGATAGAAAACACATGAGCTACTATACCATTTTTTCTTCATGCTCTAAAGGTTTATGTTCAGTCATGCCTGAACTATTTTACTAGTAGGAACTCTAGGGTAGGATTTCTAACTCTTCAAAAACTGTATTGAATTGATATCTCCATTCATAAGTTCATGTTCCATAGTTTCATTAAGCGACCAAAATATATGACGTGATGAACACAATGAACACATTGTTTTCAGTACTCGTACAAAGTTGCGTACGCGAAAAAAGTAGAGTAAGTAACGATTAGGTAGAGATAGGTTATATATAATAAGTCATAATAATTAATTAACCTTAAATCAGTGGCATTCGTTTCCATGGGTTGGTGACGCAGGGGATGATTATCCCAGCGTATGCATAACATAAGATTTCTATTTTATTTGTCAAATTCTTCAATTCTGTCATATCCTAGTTTTTAAATCATACAATTCTTCGTAGAAGAGTTAGTATCAAATTGAACCTTGTGAAAATATATCATATGAATAGTAAAATTCTAAAAACTAGACAACAAAATTTAAAAAATTCTTGTTAAATTATCGCAGACCATCGGGCTAATAAGTACATACATGTATGCATATGATTTAACATCTACGTAGAATTTACCGGGTACATATTTATACCAATCCGTAGAAACACTCGACCTTGTTTGTTTGTATATATATGACGTGATGATTCTACGATTCATTACGTACTCATTACCATTTCGTCTAAATGTCAAATGTAACAGCTAATGTGATTCTAAAAACTATTTGAATCATTCATTTATAAATTCTGTAACCTGTATGTAAACTTCAAAGACCTGGCTCGAACTTTTGTACTCTTCAAAATTCAAGACTGACTAGTATTCTAACTTATCTATACATTACCTATACTTAGAATTAATATGGCCTGTTTCCCTGAATAAATAATAACAATTTAAATGATTCTGCAGAAAAAGTACCGGAATTTAATCCATAAATTCTGCCCTGAATGCTGACATTATTGACATATTTTATAAGTGCCAATGTCATTTTTTATGGGATTTAAATAGGATATTACAAAGAGAGGAAGCAGTGACTTCATCAATTGTTAGATTTAAAGATTTATTTAATGCAAACAACGACTTTGTCTCAAAGATGTACACGAAGTGACAAAAATTGCGCTGGGATCCCGCATAGAACTGTGCAATTTATTTGAAAATTTATTGCAATACTATTCTGTTAAACGATGGAAGTCTTCCGTTAGAGATCAAAAATTTTAAAACAACTAATATTAGTGTGAGAGGTGCTCTAAATAGTTGTATACTGGATAGTCGTGAAAATATTTATGTTGAGGGATATAATTTTGTAACTTATTTATTTATTTTGACTTAGTTTCATTAGTTAGTACTTGTAGTACGTTTTCTTAATAATATTATGTATTTATTACTGGTTCGATGCGTGGGGTATTAATTTTAATTTTGTGTCACATATGGGAGACCAGACTTATTTTGTTTTTTGAACGGATGGATGACACTAAAAATAAAGACAATAAAATACAATACAAGCCGAAGGCGAAGGCAAATCTACGAAAAGTCTATCTGTTTAGTATCTAGCTAAAAATAAGTTACATAAACTAGTTAGGATTTCATAAATGATATAGATCAGCAAATAACATGTTATATAATTGTTTTTTCAGTGATTAAAAACACTTCAATGCCTTCAATCATGATTAGTTAATTTAAACTTTTCCAGTTTTCAAGACCTTGCATAATATTATTATTATGTAGTTGATGTCATAAGACCAACCTCTGTATATTAAGTAAAGAACATCCGTAAAATTAGTATCTGCCCTGTTTTGATGGCACCTGTTGATGCTGCCTAAAACATAGAAATATCGTAACAGAATCTAATTTAATGGCAAGTGGAACTCAGAAATAGTTGCAGTTTTTAATACTATTAGTATGTAATGTAATACGATTTCAACAAAAGGAGAAATTAATTTTGCCACTATTCGGTTCGGAGAATTGATAAAGAGATGCCCTTGCATTTTTGAGTTCATCTTTTCACAAGAGCACAATTCACGCAAAAATAATACGTAATCCTAAATTATATATATCGCTAAATGCTAGCAAAACAATAAAGAATTACATATCAATTTGTTTTTTTAACAGAATTAATTGAAATAATTGGCTTAGAATAATCTTTGTTTTATTTTTGCAAGGGCTGGCAGAAGTGGACTGGTAGGACACAAATATTATGATTCAATGATTTAGATTACTATATTTTATAATTTTTATACTGTAATTGTTGTTATTGCCTTTATTTATATTGCGACAAAACTGTTCAGTACAAATTCAGACTGGTCTAACACAGATATTAATATTAATGTGTTCCAAAGCTAATAAGCCAAATAGCTATTTCATCGAAGGCCGTAGGTGCGTCAGAGATCTTTGTAGACGCCAACATGCGACATATGTGACAGATACAGACAGACACCCAATTAGTGATGCTAACAAGTATTTGAGAACTGTTGACTGTTAAATAAATTTGAGGGAACTCCTTCTGAGTAGATGATTAATTTAACATGTTTTGAAAACAATTTTTTAACAATCTTTTAAGGAAAAAGGCAAAGTAAATGTTTACAATAAATTTCCTGCACTAGCAGACCCACTTCAATTTATGTACAATTCTGGCAGTGCATAATAATGATTGGATGTGCATCCTTAAACGACGTATCTATCGTCTGTTTCAAAAAATAGCAATTAATTCCTTACGAAAATAAAGAGGAGCAATTTCCTTGATGTACTCTAGATTGTTATGTCAGAACGGTATAATTAAAAAATGGGTAGTCAAAAATCTAAATCCTATTGGTTCCGCAATACAAAAAGGTTACCTAAAAATGCAATCATCTACCACGGTCATGGATTTGATAAAGTACAAAACTGCTATAACACTGCCCTTTGGCACGCATGAATTCAATTTCAAGTTTTACAAAGTACGGATGCGGATGTCAGGTTTGGAGATTAAAATTTAAACTTAGGGCACCGAAGATCACTCGGAGTAACTAATAACTGATTTCATCGCGTACCGTTTTTCTACTTACGGAAGGGTAGGAAAGGAACTAGTGCTAAAAGACTGTTTGTAAATGGGAAAAGCGACTGGGGATGATTCCGATGCCTTGGATTTGTAAACTAGTTGTACACATTACTTTTTATCTTATATCTGTGCGTAACGAAGCAGACTATTTATTGTTCAGAGAAGCCAAGCAAGCTCTTTCTTTGCAAATTGTACGGACTGTAAAATAAAGGAAGAGAGAGGGAGAGAGAGAAAAAAAACGATTTTGATAATAAGATTTTGAGCGTTTTTATGGCAATAGGTATCTAAAACCTGTTATCTCAAGGGAGCAACCTTCCATAAAAGTAAGTAATATCATGCCTTGTTCCAGTGACTGGGAAAGATGAACCATATCATCTTCATAACATAGAATTAACAGTTATCTTATAACAATGATGGAGAAAGCACTGAAGCGAGAGTTTTAATTTATCATCTGCTAGAAAAGTGTACCAATGACCATCTAGAAGTTTCCAACTTGACCACGGGTTAAAGGAACCGTTAAATTTTCTATCTTCATCAAATTAACCAAGTCAAAAAGCATAATAAATCAAAGAACGAAACTAATTGCATGGCGTGAGATATCCGTTGACTACTATTTTCTTATTCTTATTTTAATGATTCGCAATTCCATCATCAGACCACATTCAAGATAATCATTACAAGACTAATAAATACGGCTATTGTAATACGGTAGAAACAATTCGATTTTTGACAAATCAATTTTATTCTTGAAAATTAGACTTAGGGTCAATAATTATCCCAATTGTTTGCATGTATGAATTATTGAAATTTTATCCGACTATTAACTAAAATGGAATGTTTATTAATCTGCATTGATTTTTTAAAGTTTAAATATCCTCGAACCAACTAAAAATGTAATCTTTAATCCCGTTGATGAGATATATGTAGAGTGGGGCAAGAATGTATATGATATTCTGATTATTACATGAATCGTTGAGAAATGCGTAAGGTGTTAGGGGTGTATTATAAAAAAATGCATATGCTTTGTAATCTTTTCCAGTTACATTTTGTATTGAGTCTAAATGTAATCAAATAAATGCGTCTGCTTATGATTTTATGGGAAGGTCAGGGTTGAGTGATTTTCATACTTGGGGTAGCCATTGAAAGTTGTGGGTGATATAGGGAAACAATTAGAAAATCCTGTAGTATTGGGCTCGAATATACGGGCTTGCAAGTAGAATAAGAATTAGCTCACTTAAAACTCATGAAATATAAAAGTAATCAGTACGTTAAGTTAAAAAATAATAATATGGGGGCTGTGTGTTATAGGGTATTTTCATAAGTATAATAGAAAGAGACACTATAGGAGAAAGCAAGGAACTATGATGCATATATCTCGCTTCACTTTTGCTGTACATTAGCTAACGGGTATGAACATTTTTATTTGATAGAGATATTGAGTCAAAAGCCAAATCAAACTTATGATGAGGTGCCTATGTAAAATGTGTCTGAAATTTCTATTTGTATGATCTCGAAGAAGGGGGGAGAGAATTATAGTGTTATACACATTATTATGTATCTCATTGCCTTAGTGTTACAGTTTAGTTTAGTTTGCTACTGGGATCCGAAATGTTAGCAGTGAGTTAGTTGGAGAAATGATGAGAAGAGACTTGGTAATTTTGTTTAGTGTTTGATAGTGAAACCTGAACGGAAGGTCTAATTTCGGGAGTTGCAAGTTCAGACCCATCAGTCAGCCATGGTAAAGAGTCACATTACCACGAGAAGGATTTTAGGCGAGTCATTTTCATGCTTGTAACGAAATTAAGTGTGGATTAGTGACAGAGTGACTTAGTTCACACAAGACGGCTGCCATGAGAAGCCTTCATTGCTGAGTACACTTCAAGTTGCTTGTAGTGGTCCAATACACAACAATAATACAAGAGACGTTCAAAGTGGAACAAAAGTCGCACTGAAACTGTCGAGATGATTCACACTGAGTATTCTATGGAACACATAATACATAATTATAATATTTACAATGGATAACTTTTGTAGTCTTGGAACCATTTCATCTTCAAGATCTCAAGTTTTTTCCCATTATGAAAATTTGAAATAGTTGCTTATTGGATTGCACCTTGGATCGCGAGTCAGTGATTACAGTTGTACCAAGAGCTCCTTGCTCGAAAGCTATAGTACCTCTCAACTGCTGCCGTTGCTATTTTCTGTGAAGTTTTGCATTACTCTGGATTGATACTTAAGGGATAGTCAGGACAGTCTGTTCCATCAAAGTAAACAAAAATTTACTTGAGGGAGACATGAACATTATGTTGAGAGTGGAGGCATTCAAAACTGTGCCTTTGGTACAGGTTCATACTTTAGTGATTAAAGAGTTGATATACTATCATACTATTATGATTAATGCGTTTTGGTAAAGGGGCAAAAGCACTGAGGAATATTTCAACTTTGTTTACTTTGGTCCTATGTTATTGCTGAGTTTCATTTATGTGCAAAGTCTACCAAATGGGTGCGAAGGATGTATTCACGAATCCACAATTTTTTACCTCTCAAAGTACGAACGATAGCGGGCATAGCCTCATTAATCGAAGTGCTGCATCTGTGGCAATGTCTATTATTAAGTCACCACCCTCTTTGGTCAGCATTAGCAAAAGCAGTAGTACCTTGTTGCTCACTTCCAAATGTTCCAAGAACAATACATGTGGATCCGGGGCCAGTAACTATCTGGAAGAAGAATGGCATCAAAAATATGCTTTTATCATTGGGCTTCTCCGAAAACCTCACTCCGTGCTTGTCAAAGAGAGCCTGAGTAGAGAAAGAAGAAAACTTACCGAAAAACTTGGTGCTTACCAACTTGAGCAAAATTTGGTTAGGGAAAGTATCAACAAGCAAATTAAAAATGGGTAAGGTTTATCAATTATTGATTACACACCCTAACCTTCATTCTACTGTCACTTCCAATTTGCTTCAGAGTGTATAAACTTTATCGTGTCAGGGCTTTAAAACTGATAATTATGATGACGAGTTAAAAAAACGTCATGACTAGGTCAAGTACTCTAGCTCTTTAACTGACTGAGACTAATAGCTTAATGTCACTACTAAGCGTTTTTACAAGACAACATGTAGCATGTTCTCACAAACGTCTTTTTTTAGATCCTTTATTTATTGCTTATAGCCTCATCAAAAACACATTCTGCTTATCCTTGAAATCCTTTCTTAAGATATTAGTAGTTTGCAATAGAGTTAATCCTCATAAATCGGCTATCCATGTAACTCGCATGATTCAGAAAAAACAATCGAGACATTTCACTTACATTTGACGAGTTATACTTACTTTTTTTAAGTTTAAGCTAAGGAGTTTCCTGATTATTAGATTGGTTCCTTCCTTCATATTTGTGCGTGGTACTTGGCATGCATGCTACCACAAAGCCCAATTAAAAGGATAAAAACTCAGCTCATGTAAAAATTACTGGCATGAACTCAGTCAGCTAGCATAACGAACTTTATTAAGTTGGAAGGACGAGTGTGCTGTACATTTGTTAACGTATCTGCTATATGAATTAAATCTAGCCACAAAAAGGAACGACAATCCAATCAAATCATAATTCCTCCTTAGTGCCAGAAATGATAAGTTGTTAAATGTGTCAACATGGTGACTTGGTAAACCCTAATTAAGAAACAGGTTGGCATCTAAATCTAACGAAGCAGACGAAACTGCATTATAAGGTGTACTGCACACAGATATACGTACTATACCCAAAAGGACTCAAATTGTTACAATGAATGAGCTTAATAGGGCTACTAGGCTTGGATTTGTTATGAATACCACTTGAAGCTATGCAGTCTCTAACAAATATGAAAATGAAACACGTGAAAATATGTGCTAAACAATGTGTGCTATAAATGGGAGGACTTAATTATTATTATCAACTGATGATAGAACGTGTTTGGCGATTAACTGGAAATGCGTGAAAAGGTAGAGTTCAGGTTGAGAAATAATTGCTAAAACGGGAGTTGTTTGTAAAATGTTAAAAATAATCTCACATACAAAACAGGATAACACAATTAGATTTTAGACTGAAATTAGTCGTTGGATTGTCTAGACGTATCTAAACTTAGTTAAGCTTTACAAAAATTGTCATTTATTTAGAATGCAAACACTTAAATATTATAGCTGGACAGGTGGAATAATTAGTTAATTAGACACTTGTGTTATGAAGGTGGAAGATTAAAAAATGAAATGTAATTCCAGGTCAAATGAGAGCTAGGGGTGTCAAAGGAATGTTGTATGAAATGAAGTGGATAACCCTATGAAACTTTATTGAATTGATGGAAAGAGTTACAAAGGATTTTGATGTGAATATGAGAAAGGCTCCGACGACCGGAAACAGAGTCAATGAAGCTCGAAGGTTATTTATTCATTATCAAATTGCTGTGAAAGATTAGTCCTCATCGTTGTTTGCAAGTGCCTCCCAATTCCTTTCACTGTCTTTCAACTCTCAATCGCCTTGGATCTCTTGCTAGAGTTAATACTATCTTCAGTTAGAACCTCGGTAATTTTTTTAATATCTGACAAGCCCTTAGTGAATCTAAGAGCTTGGGTTTTGGCCATCAATCAAGATGTAAAATCGAAATGAATGACTCAAGCACTACGGTAATTTGCAATGGTTGGAGATGCAGCGACAATGCAATGAAATAATTGCAGTTGTCTCTTTTGTTTAATCCTAATTCTTGCCTTCCTATTATTTACTACCACTTAAAACTTACCCCAGTCTTTTTGCATCTGTGCTTCTTACCACATTTAAATCTTTGTCTCAGTCCTTGCCCATATGCCATGGTTGTAAGGTGTCTTGAAAATTCGTAGTGTCTAAAAGTGTCTCTCTTGTATAAAAAAAAGTTTAAAAAGGAAACAAAAGGATAACATTGTGTGTACAAGTATCTGGCTCTAAAAAAATTGCTGAGCTTTACTTGAAATTAGAGTACATGTAGTACAGTAGTAGTAGGGTTTAGCTGAATAAGAAATGTAGCAATAGAACTCAACAATTCACCCGTGTGTCTTTAGTCTTGGCAAATGTGTCAGGTGCTTGCGGTTACTGCATTGTTCCGCTCCTGTACCCTTAACAATTTTTCTAGACTTATTTGCAGAAGTGAACTGAAGTATGAGTTCTTCCAAATCCTTGTGTTCCGTTTTTCCTCTCCTTCTGATCTCATACGTTTCCCAAATAGCAAATACTACCTTGATTTCCATTCGGATTAGCACCCCCAGTTATTTGCTCAACTTAAAAAAAATTGCAATCATTCCCAACAATTAGTTAAACAAGTCCATAGCTTTTTGACGAGAAGCTCTTCTTTCTAAAAACTAGCTTCGGATTTAAAAACAAGTTGTTGCATAAATAAACAGATACATTGCATTTCGAAATAGATAATTCTCTTACGTAAGGTCTAATAGTTATTTACAATATTTACTCCTTCGAATGTGATATTGTAGCTTTAGTGCTACATAGTTGACTTCCCAGCATTGTGTCAGTAAAATGTAGATTTTTAGGCCAGTTTATTCTCAGTTTTGTGTCTCAGACTTATTGCCACAATGTTTAATCAAGAGGAAAAACTGTTTAGTTTGGAATCGTTGAAATAAGATGAGGTTACCTCCAAATCTGCTACACTGAGGTTATAAATAACGGGTAGTTGATGAATTATATTGTTTCCATTAGTGCCGGATTTAAAGTGCCGCAATCGTTTGCCGTTCCCATGTTTTGATTCTGTAGACCATTCAAAGGATCATACCGGGTATCCCAGATATGTCGATGGACGAAAATTTGACAGTAGAGATGATTTTTAGATCTTCTAAAATCATTTTCAAAAGCCTCCAATTTTAAATCAACAGTTTAACATGTGATTAAATATTGATTTCAATCCTTACAAATACCTGAAAAAAGTCTCTATATTTAGAGTGAATATGAAAACCCTTGATTTCCGTCACAATCTTCCTGTCGTCAACAGGTATACTCAATATTAGTCTTCCCTTTATGAAATCTATGTATGAATCATTGTATTATTATATCTAATTCTATGGATTAATTTAGAGGTATCATTAGTGTCAACTAAAAAATAATGTACGTTGCGTAGGTATTTGGATTTAATTGAGTATAAATAGTATTTTTCATCCCAGATTCCCCACAGGGAATTTTACTTTGCTGGAGTTATTTCGCTTTTAATTATAGGATCGAATTTTCCAGTTGAGAGAGCCGCAGCCGGTCTTCAATCGTTTAGCAAGCTCAGCATGAACCTAATTCTGTTAATCCATACTATAATTAAGCGTCTATAACAGTCACTGCACTGACTCGTACCCATGCCATAATCCCGGTGTTCAAACTGATTCAATTATTCAATAAAATGGAAAAAGGCAGCAGGATTCGAAACCTCATTTATTAATTACCCCTAGACTATTTGTGATGCGTATAACAATGCCTTCCCACATTTCCGGGGTCTCAAAATTCTCAAAAATTATGCTACTTCCTAATTTTTGTTATAATTGATCATTAAAAACTGAGTAAAATTGTGAGCATTTTCTCAAATCTCAAGTCTATCCATCCTAGTTTTAAATTGGAGCAATAAGGGATAAATAACTTATGGATTACCACTTACCAGCTTATTGAATGCCTCAAAAATTCAGTAACAGAATAAACATGCTTTAAGAAATTTCTGCATGACTTAAGCTTGCTAAGAAATATGAATTAAGGCAAGTCTGACGGAGGATCTTCTGATCAGGGGAAAAAATCCAGTTCCAGTAACTGACGTAAAGAAACAGAATCAAAAAAAGGCGATATTATGATCAGTTCAATCATATTTATAAACATTATGGATAATAATATCGTTCTGCTACAGTTCATCTTTGAGAAGTTCTATCAGAATTTAGAAAAATGTGAACCTTTAATCATGAGGCTAAAAATGTAATCAATAATTTATTATTTATAGGTCTGAGGCAAGTGCAAGTGCCCAGCAATCTCTGAATGCTCAGATGAAGCATTTGGATATGATGTGCGTTACCCTGGAAAGACAGATAGATGTTATGAGCAATGTTGATCAAGCATTACCAACAACCGGTAAGACAATCAGTAACAGATTTCTTGGATTCTCTGATTTATTTTGTCACTTTGTCATTTCTCTTCTCACTTTTCCGATTATAAGGAACTAATGTAACTCACTACATCGAACTTGTTCACCATCATTAAATTGTAAAAGTAGTCGAGTTCGATAAACTTCAATTCATCTCCCATCGTTTCTCAGCAATTCATTCCTCAGAGATATAATCCAAGCTTCTCATAATCATTATGCATTACATTGCATTGCTACAAATAATACATGAGATTCATGACATCATCATTACCACAATGGGAATCTGGCGTGAATAAATTCTGAGCAGAGCCAGAGGAAGTAAACCACCTTTTTCTTAGACGAACTTTTCTGGCTTGGCAAATAGTTATAAAGGAATGAGTATTATGCTATCACTATTCCCATATGTTGTTCAGCATCAACTATCCTCAAATAGCAAATACAGCATTACATTTCTGTTGGATATTATGATCCTATCAATCATTCGTATGCATAAGAATATTTGCCCACAATTCTAGAAAAACTGTTTCAAGAAATCTGCTTCTTTGATAATGATATTGTGTATTCTTATGACTTAGTGGCTATCTTTTCATTTAGAATACGAATATATATATATGTGTAGGAGTACACGGGTTAAAATAAGCCAAAGTATCTTAACAGTACAGCTTTCCACGTGAGCTATTTTTTGCGTGCAGTTTTCATGCTTTTGGGATCCTCCTGAGGTAACGAAATATTGAACTGCTACTACAAACCGTTCCGATGCTGTGATTTCGATTGTTGCAGAAGCACAGCTTGTAGAAATTGGTTCGATGGGTTACACAAATAATCCTATGGGTTTTAGAAAGGCTAGACTGCTGTACAAAGTCAAGCTATGTTTACGGAAGGGGTTAAACGTGCATGTCTAATCAGTTTTATAGATTGAAGATAGCAGAGTTTGGTCGCTGGTGGCTTTTGATGATAAAGTTTAAGATCAAGTGCATTATTTCAGTATTTGGTTGTGTATTGGTATTTTAATTTGTCATTGTGTAGAAATACATCTTTGCAAGAAAAATAAATCTCTTGGCTTAATCCTTGTGAGATCAGTAGAGCAGTTTTGGTAGGCTGGGAGGTTGGCGCTCAGTTTCTTACAATAAGTTCACAGTTTTATTTGTTCTATTGTTTGTATTGTTTATTTTGTTCCTTGATTTCTTGACACGCAGAGGCATCCACTTCTTGTGCAGGTATTCATTATGTTCTTTTGCTTCCTCAGTTCTTTTAATTAGTATTTGCATTAGTGACAAAACCCGTGCACCTCCTGAATAGTTGGTTCGAATTCTAGCGAGGCCTTCGAGCGTTTTTAAACCCTGGCGAATTCAAGATCAATAAAAGCAATAAACAAAATGGCGTTAAGAGAATGATTATTCTATGAAGTAGTTGCATAACTACTACGAAATACGTAGACTCAAACTCATTCGTTGTCACTATTAATCTGTACTTCCCACTCTAGCCTCGAATCTTTGGATTAGAAAAGCTTAATCGTATGGTTTTGCAGCTAAGTTTTCACATTTGACAAATATAAGTTCATGTTAAGTTTTATTAGACTGGTTTTACGACTAATGTCACTGGAATTACGAATTTAATTTCTTAATATTTAATATTCGTAAACACAATCAGCACCAAGATTTACATTGAGTAAGCTAACTTTCATTTTCGTATCAGCGATTTCTTCAAAGCGTTTGGCACTTGCTTAAAGGCTGTAAGTTCCTGATGCGTGTGTCTGCATTGTGCGGACAGCATCAAAAGTTGACACGAAGGCTCTCGAGCGAACTGAGATTGCCCCAATGTCATACCCACCCTGTCTGCATGTTTTTCATGCGTAATGAATTGTATGCAAATTGAAGGCCAATTATCTTTACAATTAAACTTTCTTTAGCAATCGAGCTGAAGTAGATATCAGTGTAAAAAATTAACAAGAGGGTGAGATTACACTTGTCATACACTAACAAGTAACAAGTAACAATGGACAGAGCCGAGGCAATTCCCTGGTTTATGATTCAAGCAAGTCAAAAACGACATCCGCACTTTTTTAAATAACTTTTTAGTTTTGTTTTGAGAGTTAGTTTTTGGTGCATCAATTCAACTTAGGTTTCCCAAGGTAGTTTAAATAATGGATGAAACAAAAAATCTCTATAATCATTAATTAAGAACATTTCCCGATATATTCGTATTTATGTTAGTGTTCCCTGTACAAGTCCTTATCGTATCTACATTCACCTGGTAGGGGCCTTAGTACCAAAAAAAGTATTTTCCTCCACGTAACCATTGTTGAAATGGATAATTTTTTGCACTTCATTTAATGAATGTGATCCAACTTCCATGGAGTCATGACGTCATGCGCACCGTTAGCAATAAATAATTTTATAATCATAGCTGAAATGATTCCAAAATATAAATACAATATGATAAAGGCTAGGATTGCTCAATTTCACTATTATTCCCTATCCAGCAATAAATATAAGAAGTAATCGAATAAAGAGACACAATTAAGGTTCATGGTTGTATAATCTAATTGTGCAATAATGTAATTCGGTACGCGTATGACTGATGGTACTGGGGCCACAGAAATCGAGACCATTCATTATAATTTGAAGCGTAATGAAGTTTAGAATGAAAGGAAACTCTCAGGTTTGTTCAATTTAACAAAAGAGACTTTATCTAAACTTTCCAAAAAGGCTCATCAAAATTATCGAAATGGGACTTTACACGGTTTTAAATTTCTGGAAATGTATTTGTGTGCTGTATAATTAAAGTATATGCATTAAGTTTTTTTTGTACTGTGGAACTGTAGATTTTAAAACCAGAATACAAGAAATTCCAATTACTGGAGTCTAAAGTTTGCAAGATCAGATTACACATAGGTACTAACAAAAACCTTGGCCCTTGACAATATTTCTAGATGACAGAACATTCCAGCGTATACTCTTCTCTGGATTCTCATAATAGCATGGGAAATATTAAAACGCAAACTCCACTCTAGAAATCTCCTACTCATCCCAACCAAAGCTGCATGATTTTTTTTTCTCCTTTTTCATTCGAAACGTTCAATGTTAAACGCAAGAACCAAAATCTCAGTTAAATGTATGAACTCCGGGTTACCGCAAATAAACACCACGGAAATTCTTTCAGAAGGATCAAACTTGGTACTTTGATTAAATGAAGTTGATAATTGAATCACGTTGACCGTAGGCGTTCTATGTATTAATGGGGGTGGTAATTAATGGGTCCCCGAAAAAAGTAAATTCTACCCTCTAACTATTGACCCCGGAGGAGGGGTGAATGTCC
>JAQFYM010004691.1:0-14851 GCA_034694785.1 Agrenia bidenticulata
TAATTTACTATTTTCTTGTGTTTATGTTTTTCAAATGTGTTTGAAATTTGAAATATTTTAAAAGGGCGGGAATGAAAAAATAGGGTCGTAGCAGGAAGAAAGGAGAGGTCGGAAAAGTGTGGAGATTATCATAGAGTGAAAGTCGGGGTGAATGGAGAAATAAAAACAGGGAAATCAAATCAAATTTAAATCCTTATGATTCCCAGTCTTGTTCACTAATGACCCTGATGACTTTTCATCATCTTGCTGGGGGGAATTGTTATTGTGTATTGTAGTTGACCTTTGACCTTGTTGAAATTTTGTATTATTCTTGACCTTAGTTCATCTGGAGTTTGATGGCAGATGACCGAGAAGTTCTTCGAGAGATTTGGGAAGCCAAGATCCCAGTCTCTTTCTCACTGGCACAAGAGGAAGTGTTCACTCTGAATCACCCTGAGCCCTTCTACCTCATGGTCCCTAGACTTCTCTACTTCCCTCTCCTCACAGATAAGGTACCTTTGACACCAAATCATATTCACCCAAAACTTGCCTTCATCCCCACCGTCTTTAGAGCCTTTACTTATTTCAGTTAATTCTCAGTTATTCTCATCTCTAGGTTCGGAGACATTTTGGACAGTACGTGAACCCTGTTGTGGCTGGGAATGAGATGTGGTTGGACTTCAACGGCCAGCCAATCAAATGGTACTTTCAACTCATTTACATCTCTATTCTACTCAAGCAGCTTAAATCTAAGAATTTGATCATCTATTTGCAGGAACTACCCTGTAGGCCTCTGGTTTGACTTGAATGGAGACGGAGTCCTTCCTTGGTCCCTCACCGTCCACTTTGAAAAGTTCCCAGAGCAAGAGCTGTGTCGATGTCCCTCTAAAGAAGCCATGAGGTCCCAGTTCATGTCCGTCATTAAAGAGGCGGATGCTCTGAAGCATAAAGGCCAAGTCATCAACTCGATGCAGGAGAAGGACCATAGTCAACTTTGGCTCGGATTTCAGAATGGTAAGGAATGAGGGGAATAAATATCTTGCGTTCCATTTCTCATTCTCATGTTGGTAACAGATAAATTCGAGCAGTTTTGGAGCGTGAACAAGAAGTTGATGGAGTCTGGAGTGGGTGAAGGATTTCGAAACATTCCCGTTCGATGTTATACTGGAGAGAAATTTGCGATGCAGAGGTTGATCCGACCCCTTGATGAGACGACAGGGACATGGACGACTCTTGAAGAGGCCCTCCAGGACTTTACTCCACATTTCCATCCAGCCTCTCGTTAGTTCACATCTCAAACTCATATTCACTAATTTTTATCTCACTATGATTTTAATGACTTTTAGACAAAGTGGTTGTTCATGGGATCGAGCCTCCACTGAACACCCCACTTCAGTGGCTCAGTGAGCACTTGAGCTACCCAGATAACTTTCTACATCTAGTCATCCTCCCGACTAAAGAATCTTTCAAAATCTCAAAAACTTAGAATGATTGCAAATATTTGATTCCTTTAAAGTCCCTCCTCCAACTTTGAATTGTGAGTTTTTGAGAGTATTGGTAAATGAAGGGCCCTCTAATCCCTGCATCCCTTACCCATCTTTTAAAGAAGGGAATAAAAATGTTGGACTATCAAAGTATTGTTGTGTGTTCTAGTTGTCTAGTATATAAATGTTGTAAATGTCATGAGCCATATGGATTCATATATATGATATGTTGAGTTTGATTGATTGTTGTATTGATTGTTCTGGATATGTTATTTGTATGAATGAGAGTGAATGTGGATGAGATATGTTTTTAAGAGAGATTTGTTGGGTCAAAGGACGGGCTGATAAGTAGGGTTGGGCTATTTTTTCCCCCATCCAAAATCACTTCCTCACCAAGAGAGACGGAATGTGTCTCTTCTCTCTCTCTTTCAAAAGGAGGATAGGGAACCAAAAATAAAGTATCCACATTTTTTGCCCAACATGGAAGAGTTATTCCTCCACAGAGGACAAGACTCACTTCACATACAAATTATTTTATTCCCAGAGGCTCGGAGTTGGACTGAGCCTAATTCCCTCACCCAGACCCAACGAAAATGAACCTTGACCTCTTGAAAAGTTTCAAGAATTTGAGGGGGTCAGAGTGGTCAAGTCAGTGCGGAGAAGTTAAGGACACTCTCCTCAAGTTTTTGGACATTTTATGGAAGAATGTGAGGTTTTATATTCCCTACTCAACTTCAGCCGCTCCAATTCTCCCTCTCACATCAACTGAGTCCAAAAGGACCGTTTGACTCTTGTGACTTTTCGTGTGTTTTTTTTAGATAATAATAGATCGTGTGAGTGGTAATAGTATTTTGAAAATGTCGGTGAGGCCGTTGCGACCCTCAAGTGGTGGCCATGTGAATCCTCTCCTCTTCCCTTTAGTCCTCTTGCTAATAAATGTGTCCAGTGGGGATGGATCACTTATAATAGGTGGTAAGTTACATCATGAATGAACGAGGCGGAAGCGTTCCCTTATCTTATCTTATTGACCTCAAAGGTCAGACTAAATAGTGAGGGGCATTAGCCCCGCACTCACCATATCACGCAACTGCATTTATTCATACACATTTCAACTCTTATTCCATATATATCCTTTATGTCTCTATATCTCCACTCATTGATTCCTATACCATGATCAACCCTTTCACTTTCTTTACATATTCACACACAACACCATCACTAGGCCATAAGTTCTAAAATCTTGAACCGTTGACCTCCTCCGGGGAATGCTAGTAGAAGGGATGAAAATGTATATGAAATGTTTGAATACAGGGGGTGCAGATCTACTGGATGCGACCCGAGTCAAGGACAGTCCCTTGGGGGTAGAAAAGTCGAAGGGGATGTGTGAGGCTCGAGTTCTGGATGTGCTTGAAGAAGAGACGGTCCTCGCCGCCCTCTCTGACCCCAACCTAAACCGATCGGAGAGGGTGGAAAGAGGCCATGACACAGCCTACACCCTCTCACAAAGGTCAATGCTCTCCGTGAACACGGGGGAATTGTTCCCGGATGGGTTCCCTACGGACTTTTCGATCGTAGGGACGTTCAAGGCTGTGCCGGACTCTAGGTCTGTCCTCCTCTCCCTCTACAACAACGTCGGGGGTGAGGAAATGGCGATCGAGATCGATGACGGCATTCATTTCGTCTATCAGGTACGTCAGGCTCAACTTCAAAGTCCAGCGAGTGTGGACATTTAACTCAAAAGCTCTCTTTTCTCCGAAACTCTTGTGAATGTGTAGGATAGTGAGACGCAGACGGAGGAGCTCCGGATCCGCTTCGATCAGACGGTGAATGACGGGAAGTAGGTCAACTCTCATTGTCAATCTGATTAAGATGGCCTCTCTGTAGGTCATACTAAGTTCTCATATCTCCTTCTATTTCCAGGTGGCATCGACTTGGCTTGGCAGTGAAGGGAAACTCCGTTACCCTCTTACTCGACTGCAAGGAGACGGAGAGCCTTGAACTGAGCCGAACTCCCTTCTCTCGACCTTCGAACACAGGGATCGTTGTGGTGGGTCAGAGGTTACTCGATGACGCCTTCTTCACTGGCTCTATTCAGCAACTTCTCATCTTCCCCAGTCCAGATCCTGCCTACGAGGTCTGCATTAAGTTCATGCCCAACTGTGACAAGCCCCTCCCTCTCCTCAAGGAGGACCAAGACTTGGCCAGCTCCCAAATACTTTTCTGGGGCGAGGAGGATTATCGAAATCGGACGCTGGAGGTCAGTCTCGCCTCTATCATCCATGTCAGACACTCTGGTATAATATCTATATCTATCTATCTCTGTTGAAGGGAGAAGAGGGCTCAGGTGCAGGTGGGGCTTTACTCGATGTTGGTACTTCATCCGCTAATCTACAACTGATACGAGGACCACCCGGACCCCGTGGATATACTGGACCTCCCGGACTTCAAGGGCCCAAGGGGGAAAAGGGAGACGGAGGAAGAGATGGTCTGGGAGGGACGAACGGTATTCAGGGACCTCCGGGTCACATTTTCATGATCCCAGTAAGCACTTGCACTTGTTTTAAGAATTCTAAAAACGAATAAAACGGTTCCAGGTCAAATTCCAAAAAATGAACATCCAAAATAGTAATGCCCAAAGGTTTTTATCCAAATTGTATTCATGGCGAAATTAGAGAATATTTAGGATAATATTTGTAAGATGAGAATTTATTTAATGTAGTTGCTGAGTGTAGGGGTTAAGTTAGGTTAGTTTAGACAATAACTATTACTGAATTTTATAAAAAGTAATTTCAGTGCTATTTCAGCTGTATTTGTTAGGACGGAAAAACAGGATTATTATAATTTTAACTTGGGTATTTGAAATTACGATTAGAATAGATTAAAAAGATTTAGGCCAATTGGTTGCATACAACTTTTGAGTTTTCTAAGGATTTAAGAAATTAGAATAAGACCATATTACAATATTGACTTGGCAAATTTGTTTATAGCATTTTGGATAACATTTTAAGCCAGGTTAAGGCTAAGCTAAGCTAAATTTTGGCAATTACGATTATGGAAAGTGATTTTTGGGAGTATATCCGCACACGGAACAAAGGAGGAGTAATGATTTTCATTCTTGACCTTGTAATATGTTTTTGTTTGTGTGAATAAAGTTGTCTTCGGCAGGAGGAGGAGGAGGGGGAAGCGGTTCGAAGAAAGGACCAGATGCATCTGCAGAAGCACTTCGTCAAATGCTTGCTCAGCACATGGTATGATAGCAATAAGTCTAATATCCTATACATATCTCCTGAGTCCGTCTATAGATTTTGATGGATTACAGATGGCTATGCAAGGACCACACGGACCCATGGGCTTGACTGGACTTCCAGGAGAAATTGGACCACCCGGTGCAGACGGCCCTAAAGGGGAAATGGGTGAAATGGGAGAGCCTGGTCCAAGAGGTCATCGAGGGGAGATGGGGTCGCCGGGTAGAAATGGACGACGAGGCCGTCCGGGAAGAGATGGAGAACGAGGAATGACTGGACCTCCAGGTTACTCTCTCATCTCACTTCCACAAAACTAACATCCCTCACTTACTAATTGACAATCTTTTCTGATAATAGGGGAAAAGGGAGAACAAGGAGGACTTGGCCTACCCGGATTACCTGGTGAGAAAGGAGATCGAGGAGAAAAAGGCTCCCCGGGGGAGAAAGGAATGCCCGGACATGATGGACCACAAGGAGACGACGGATCTCCTGGATTACCTGGCCAAACGGGTGAAATGGTAATCTATTGACTCTCTTTTACAATTATAATTGGCTTTCATCACGTGCATCTCCTTGAAATTTCTTTCTTACAGGGACCACGAGGTTTCATAGGTCCCAGAGGATTTCCTGGACTTCAAGGATCACCCGGAATCCCAGGGTCAGAAGGACCACCTGGTTCCAAAGGAAATCACGGCTCTCCAGGTCAGCCAGGTCCTCCTGGTCAGACTGGACCTCCAGGATCGCTGGGATCCCCCGGACCGCCAGGTGCTCCTGGTCCATTAGGTCCACCTGGTCCTCAAGGAAAGCCAGGTAGCCCTGGACTTCCGGGAGCCGATGGTATGCCAGGACATAATGGTAACCCTGGTATTCCAGGGGCAAAGGGTGATCAAGGGCCCAAGGGTCCTCAGGTAATAAACAAGGGGTCTTTATTATTTCTTTAAATATGGTTGAGGATGAATAGTGCGGAGAATGAAGTGGATAGGGAGAGACTAAACCCCGCGCTCTGCCTTACATTTATTTCCCGAAAATTTTAAAATTCATACCCGCGGCTGCACGTGGGAATTTTAATTTTTGAATTTGAATTTGGACATTCACAACTTTCTCGACAAATTTTGAAACTTACTCACCCGCACGCATCCAACAGAATGACTAGTGTGTGAATATGAACTTTGAACTCATGGCCGATCTTGACCTCATAATCCTCATCTATAGTCTTGATTCAGGTGAGCGAAGCCTTGTCGCTTAAAAAGTATTTTTAAAACTGTAATTTATTTGTCCTTGGATACAATACTATTTAATCCGGTAATGATTGAAATCTTTTAGACGGCGGTGAGAGCGTGTGCGATTAGTTAGGAAGTAAGAAATTCGGGCAATCCAATCTTGTGTTCAAGTTTGAAAGAAAAGTTGCAACTTCATCCCCACCATTTCAAGTTTTCATCTCACATCCAATTGATCCAATCGTTCACATCTTCACATGTGCAGACTATCAAAATCAATCTCAGAATAGAACTTAAGGAAAAACCTCAATCTTCCTTCATTTCATGGGTGTTTATTAAGAAAAAATTGGAGATATGGGCCGATCAGTGAGAACGTTGCAGTCGCTGCTAAACTTTCGTTCCCTCTTGCACGGTCATTATGGGAAAGGAGTTGGCGTTTCCAAGCTTCCAAAGACAAGAGAGGATGGAAGGAATTTGTCATCCACTCCTCTTCGATGGCATAAAGAGCAGAAAGAATCCCAAGTTCATGTCCCTACCCTTTCAGACCCTTTCCTCTCCAACTCATCTGAAGGTAAAGAATTGGATGAAATTGTCTCATCTTTATTAAAAGTTCCCCGAGAAACGATCGGCCGAACATTCCTTGACGTTTGGGTTGGAAAGCAAACTGGTGCTGAGGATCAAGATATTAAAGCTATGGATAAAGTTATCAACTGGCCAGCCCTCATCGCCAAGGTCATTCAAATCGACAGATCCTTTTCTAGGAAAAATTTTGGAGGAATTTTCATGAACTATTGTGCAAAATATGACAACTATGTCATCGCTACTGAGTTTGTAAAATGGGAGTCAAGTCCGTCTATCCCTACTCTTTCAAACTACCTGCGAATTACTGGGAATCAAATTGGGCGAGAATCTGAACTATTAGAAATCTATGATAAAATTTGTAAAATGAACAGAGGGAACTGGGACTTGGAAACAGGAGAACGTGTTGTAGTAGAGCTTTGCAAGACCCATAAATGGACAGAATCTCTCCACATTCTTGAAAAAATGAAAATTGGTGGGACTCCTTTTGTAAATGTATACGCAGCAGTGGCTAAGGCCGCCTTTGAAAACCGTGACTTTGACTTGGGCTGGAAGATACTGTATGAGGTGGCTTATCGGAGACCTCCAGAAGAGCCCTTCGTCACCTGGCTTATCTACTGTGACCCAATCGAAGAGAGTGTGAGGAAAGTTCTGGAATATTTTGACCTCTACGAGCTGTATCCTACTGCCAAGCTTCTAGGAGAGATTCGGCACTTTTTTGAAAAGCAACTCAAGTACAAGGGAGTAGACACCAGCATCCTTCCCACCAAGGCCCTTTGCCGACACTGTCTCAACCCAATGGAAAAGACAACTGTCACTCCTCAAGAGTTCATTCAACTTCGAGATCATTTCTTTGAAAAAGTTCTAGTGGAGACGGACGTGTTCCTCAACACGAATCCAGAGGAGCTGAAGGACTACAAGAAATTCATCGAGTCCTACGGTCCATTTGACTACGTTCTAGATGGACTAAACATTGGCCTATCATGTGGACGAGACAAGCCCCCGGCCTTGATTTTAGAGAGCGTTGTAAGGAAGATATATGAGGGTGGTCATCGGATTCTGGTCATTGGGAGAAAGCACATGGGGAAATGGTCCAAAGGTCCAATGAATAACATCCGCAACATGGCTCAAATCTACTTGATTGAAAACAGTTCTGAAGATGACCCTTTCATCATCTGGGCTACTCTGAAGGGAGGAATGGAGGCTAAATTTGTCTCCCGAGATTTGATGAGGAATCATACGTTCAGACTCAAGGATCCTCAGATGGGACGACTCTTCAAGCGCTGGAGACTCAGCCACCAACTTAGCCTTTACGCCGACTCAAGAGGGAAAGTCATTTTGGAACCCTTTGCGGAAATCGTCCCTTTCCCTCAGAAGAATGAGGAAACGGGGAGCTGGCATATTCCCTATGACCTTCAAAGGCTCAACTCACCTTATGATATACCACAAAAATGGCTTTGTTTAACTTATAAAACGTTTAGAAAATAATAATAAATCGAGCAGAGTTGCGGACCAAGAGTGGCAAAGTATTTCCCCTACCCACTTCTTCTCCCCTCTCCATACATTTAGCTGAGGTATCCTAATCGCACTAATTTGTAAACTAACAATTCCTTTCCTCAGGGGCAAGTAGGATTTCCAGGTCCAAGAGGAGTAAAGGGAGACGAAGGGAAGAGAGGAGCAGGTGGAGACAAAGGGGACAAAGGAGATCGAGGCCCAGATGGGGAAAAGGGAGACCTCGGCCAGAAGGGAGATCGAGGGGTTGGGGGCTCCCAAGGTGAGGCTGGATTAGAAGGACCTGAAGGTCCAAAAGGATTCGAAGGACCTCGAGGAGAAGCCGGCCCTCCTGGTCCTTTGGGGGAGAAAGGAAAGATCGGACTCCCTGGATTCCCTGGATATCCTGGTCCTCCAGGGGAGAAGGGGGAAAAAGGAACTGAAGGTCGTGGTGGAAATCCTGGGGATAAGGGGGAGCGGGTAACTTATAAAATTAATATGATCTTCTATTCAACTGGTGCTCAACTCAAAAAATTGATATTCAGGGAACTTCAGGTCAACCTGGTGAGAGAGGAGAGGGAGGTCTGCCTGTAAGTTACTTAATACCTTCGTCCATGTGAATGAACTTTATTCAAGTTATAAATGTATTTAATAATTTCTGAATTGGAACATATTTCAGGGATTTCGAGGTCCCAGAGGTAAAAGAGGAAGAGAAGGAGGTCCTGGACCAAAAGGGGACACTGGACAGCCAGGTCCTCCTGGAGGCTTAGGAGAACGCGGTATTCAGGGAGGTGAAGGACCGCGAGGGTTCCCTGGCCCTGCTGGAGGAGTCGGAGGTCCTGGAAAGGATGGTGTTACTGGACCACCGGGTGAACGAGGACCTCCGGTTCGTCTCATTCTCCTCAATGGCATAAAAGAGATTGGAGCAAGTCATTATTGTATTGTAATTTATAGGGTGAGCCGGGTCAGAAAGGGCCTGTAGGATCTCCTGGAGTTGTCGGTCCTCCAGGTCAAAGTGGTGAGCCAGGTCCTATTGGCGCATCGGGAGAACCTGGTGGCCCTGGTCTACCTGGAGATTCTGGACGTCCTGGTGAGCAAGGGAAAGAAGGGCCGATGGGTCCTCAGGGAGCGTCCGGGAAGCCTGGAGCTGTAGGTCCACCCGGATTACCGGGATTTCCTGGTGAACGAGGTCTTCCTGGAATACCGGTGAGTTGAGGCTACGAAATGACTTGTCTCCAATAGTTTCTGATGCTCTTGTGGCTGTTTTTCAGGGAATTCCTGGTCTTAAAGGAGAGGCAGGTCCAATCGGTCCCATGGGCCCCGTGGGAGATAAAGGTCAGCAGGGAGAGTCTGGAAAGGAAGGTCCACCTGGAGGAGAAGGAAGAGTAGGTCTACCTGGTCCTATTGGAACTCCTGGATCCAAAGGAGAACGAGGTGAAACTGGATTAGGTGGAGTTGGTGGAGCAGACGGACCAGTTGGCGCTCGAGGATTGCCAGGGCAACCAGGACCAATCGGCCCCCCTGGGGAAGATGGTGACAAAGGAGATGGCGGAGCTCCGGGAGAGAAGGGATACAAAGGAGGGAAGGGTGAAGCCGTAAGTTATCCAATCAGTTATTCATTAATGAACCAATATTAAGTCCAATGTGCCAAACTCATAATACTTGAGGCAGTGAACTTTTATAGTGAAGTAAGTGAAGCTGTTAGGTTAGGTTAGGCTAGAGTCGGTAGAAAAGAAGCCAGTAAGACAGTAAAATGTTCTTGCAAATATTTTTCGAATATTCTTTTCTTGGACGGCGTAGTTAAGGGAGCTATAGATTTTGGATATGGAATGTTCTACAGGCTCTTTAGTCCATTGTTCCCCTCTTGAAATTGAACTTTCTCGAGAAAAAATAAACTCCCCCTAACTTGTCTCTAATCTTAATTTCTAACGTTTATTAACTTTTGTAGGGTCCGCAAGGAACAGGTGGGTCACAAGGACCAAGAGGTGAGCCTGGTGTCACTGGCCCTCCTGGAGAAAAGGGACCTCCGGGCTCCCTAGGAACTCGAGGACCGAAAGGAGAAAAAGGTCCCTCAGGAATTCAAGGGCCACCAGGCCCAGTAGGACTGCAAGGATTGCCTGGACCTGCAGGAGTTAAGGGAGAGCATGGAGATCCTGGTCCAAAAGGGCCGCCTGGTCCTACCGGACAAGCTGGCGAGGGTGGGGCTACTGGAAGCAAAGGAGGAGAAGGATTACCAGGCCCAGTTGGACCTGAAGGACCCCAAGGACCGAAAGGAGAGTCTGGACAGCCTGGATCTCCAGGTGCGGCTGGTAAAGATGGAGCTCACGGTGAACGGGGGCCATTTGGGCCTAAAGGAGAGGATGGAAAGCAAGGAAGACAAGGTCCTCCAGGTCCTAGAGGTCCCATTGGAGGGGAAGGGACGAAGGGATCACCGGGTGCACCTGGATTTCCCGGACCTATTGGAGAACCGGGCACTCCGGGTCTGCGAGGAGAGCCAGGTTAGTTTTCTCCCGATCACTTCTACCTTCTCCTTGTTAACGTCATTCTAAATTAAGGAATTGCACATTTTAGGCAAGGATGGAGACGATGGCAAGCAAGGAGAAATTGGACCAGCCGGTCCGGAAGGGCCACCCGGTAAAGACGGTCTTGGCGGATCCCCTGGGAAGCCGGGATCGGAAGGACCTGCTGGTGCTCAAGGTAGTCAAGGTTTACCTGGGGACAAAGGAGAAAAAGGCCCAACAGGGCTCGTTGGACCACAGGGACCTCTTGGGCCTCAAGGGAATCCAGGTGTAGCAGGGCCTCCAGGATTACGGGGCTCTCCAGGTCAAGCTGTAAGTGTGGTTAATTTAATTTCCAGCAAATATTAAATATTAATGCAAAGCACGTCGTTACTTTTATGGCACTTTTTATTTATATACGAGGAAAAAAGCCCTTCGGACTTCCGAGGACTCGTCCCGGCTCACGAGACTCGAAAAAATACTTTCAAAATTCGTTTTTCACATAATTTGAAGTTTACCGTTTCTAGAAAGTATTTTTTCGAGACTGGTGAGTCGTGACGAGTCCTCGGATGGGCCTCTTTCCTACTTATAAATAAATAAATTGAAAATTGAAAGAAAAAAGTATTTTGACCTTGTCGAAGGTTACGGGTCACATTTTTGGACAGCATCATAATCCCAACTCTGGCCTACTCGCTATAAGAATAAATTGAATGAGATATTTAGCTAATTTGAAATTGAAAAGAGCCTTTTGACCTTTTTTGAAGGTGGAGGGTAAACTTTTTCAGGAGCATCATAATAATGACTCTTATGCCTCCTGGGTCAAGTGAATTGAGCTATTGAGCTTTGGAATATGTTGGGCAGTTATGGAGGAATAATTGGAGACAGAGAGAGAGATATTTAAATGATTTGATATATTTAATGAAAGTAGTTTTAGGAAAGTGAAAGAATGAGTTTTAATGTTTCCAAGAAATAATTGCAGTTTGCAGTAATTAGTTGTTGATGATTTTGTATTAGGGAGACGTGGGTGCTCCAGGAGCTGCTGGAGGGGTAGGAACTACCGGAAAGGCTGGTGATTTTGGTCCGAAAGGTATGAAAGGTGATCGTGGAAGAAGAGGACCGAAAGGTCATCCGGGTCAAATCGGTCAGACGGGACCAAAGGGAGAGCAGGGAGAAAAGGGTGAAAAAGGAGCGGCAGGGCCAAAGGGACCGGAAGGCCGTAAAGGAGAAATGGGCACTACCGGACCTGCTGGACCAAAAGGATCAGATGGACCTATGGGACCTCCTGGACCGGTAGGTCCAGCCGGCCCAAAAGGAACGGATGGCCCTGCAGGATTAAAGGGTGAAGTTGGTTCTTCTGGACTTCCAGGCCCTGCTGGACCTCCGGGAGAATTGCCACTTCTACCTCCGGAGTTGCTCTTTGGTACAGGTCAGAGTGGTTCGAGCAGTACGGCAGCCAAAGCGGGAAGACGAAAGCGAGATGTGAAAGGGGAGAAGGGACTTTTGGACGAAGACGCTGAACTGACTGCCAAGCTCCAGGAGGTCTACTCGGACATCTACAACATGCGGGTGGAGTTGGAGCGAGTCAAGAAGCCCTTGGGCACCAGAAACAATCCCGTCCGAACTTGTCGAGATCTCTTCTATGGACATCCTCATTTCAAAGATGGTAACTAATCCCGAGCATATCTCGAGCACTCCATGTTCTACGGAAAGTCCTTACAAGTGAAGGTCTTGTATTTGAAATTGCAGATTGGTATTGGATTGATCCGAACTTGGGGATGCCAGATGACGCCGTCTTTGTATTTTGTAACTTGACGAATGCTGGAGAAACGTGTGTATTTCCGGACGTCCAGTCCACCAGAATGCCTCACATCCCCTGGGAAAAGACTGTGGAGAGTAAGAAACGTGAAGTTTGGTTCAGCTCCTTCCGTCAAGGATTTCGGGTAAGAGGTTTGGTTATTATTGTCTACTGATGGACTAAGCAGTTGAAGGTGTGACTCTTGACCTCTCTTCCAGATATCTTATGAAGGAATAGGGCCAGTTCAAATGACATTCCTGAGGCTCCTTCACTCTCAAGCGAGTCAGAATTTCACGTACCATTGCATGAACTCGGTGGCTTGGTACGATGGACGAGCTGAGAGCTACAACTCCTCCCTCAAGTTCTTGGGCTACAATGACCAGGAGTTTGGGTACTTTATGCCCGTGAAGCCCATTGTGACGAGGGATGGGTGCAAGGTATGGTTGGACTTCTCTATTCATTATTACTAGAGGTATTAAAAATGCTCAAGGATCCGCTCCTTTGTCATATGTAGTCCGGAGTTGGGGAGGGGAAGACAGTCTTTGAGGTTCGGACCAAGAAGTCCAACCAACTCCCAATCACTGACTTTCTTCCCTTGGACTACGGGGCAGAGAGCCAAGCCTTTGGATTCGAAGTCGGCCCTGTCTGCTTTAGATGAAGGGGAAAGAGGGGAAAGGTGATTGGAGATGTGTTCTGATGATAGCGCTTAGTAAGGAACCCCCACTGCCATGTACGATGACCCACTTTATATTATTTATTAGAAAGGAATGTTAGGCGTGTGAATTTACTGTTAGTGGATGGCTGACTTTGTATACGATTTTGTACCAACTTTCAATAAATGATGAGGAAAGAATTGGCTGCATCTCCAATACCAATGAATATTTATAATGAGGAGAAGGGGAGATTCATGGCATAAGCTTCAACTAAGGTGCTTATCCAGATTGCCCAGATTGGTTTGGATAAGTGCCTCCTCCTCCTCCATGAAAGGACTGTAAAGGAGTGGTAGGTGTGAGATCTAGACACAGTGCACACCTACACCTTCTTCACATGTTTCCACTTCCCAGGCGGGGGGAGGGGGGGGGGTGGACGCAACTCTTTGGAGGAGAAGGGAGGAGCGTGTCCCTAAATCCCCCTCTTGTCCATGTACTGTGGTGGATGTATCGATCGGTGGGAGGGAAGGATTATTAGTGGGCCACCTCAGGAGAGTTATGATGAGTGGGGGCAGTGGCTCTTAATTCCGAACCGGTCAGTTAAATATGAAAGGAATCGGAGAGGGTCGTGTGGCCGATTGGGTCCGATTGCTCCAAAACTCCAGCTCCGAATATCCGAATGTGTGGTGTATTTTGGAAGGGACGGAGTGGAAGGACTGGGTAGTGCTCAGCTCTTGCTCTACAACAACTCTCCCGGATTCTATAATCAGTTGAGGAGTCTTGAGGAGTATTGAGGAGGATTGAGGAGGTGTGCCGGAAGCTGGGAAACGATGGACCGTCTTCACATCCAAACCTTAACCTTAAGTCCTCCCACACGACATTGTTGAAGGGAGGAGGAAGGCAAGTGCCCCTTTGACATTATAGCTCATCACTTCCAGTTCCCCCCTCCCTTCACCAACATCAGCAGCATCTCCACAATCCCCACAATCACCACCACCAAAAGGTGGTATAAAAGAGTGGATTGTGATTGTCTCCTATTCCTCCCTCTCGTCAATCATCCAATTCATCTCACTCTTCAAGGTCAACTCAGTCAACAACAACAACATCTTCCCCTTTTATACAATCAAAATAATCAAAATAATCATAGAAACATTTACTCTTAGTCATGCACGTAACAATGAGGAGGAATTGGGATTTTCTATGATTTACAGGTCACCCCTTGACCTCATCACCTCCACCACTCAAAATTAGATTCAAGAGTTGTAGTTCATCTCTAGTGTTTAAATTTATTAGTGAGTGATCCTCTGGACTTGACTCAGTCTCTTTTCCACAGCCAGGAACAACGGAACAAGGGAACAACGGAACCAGTCGCACCACCGACCAAACTTCAATTCAAATATTTCAAAGTCCCCAATCTTTTGTGCTTCAAGTGTGGGAATTGTGTGATCTAATTGGAGGTCGGGGGGAAATTGTGGAGACGTGGCCAACTCAAGATCATGGCACCTCCGACTGGTGTAAGAGATCATCAGTTTTATCCTCTTTGCCCATGTGTCATGCACCATGATCATTTAATTCATTCAACTGAGCATTGTGACTACTAATTAGTGTGTATATGGCATTCTCCATACCCCTCGGCATCTTGTCATCAATGTCATCTTCATGTCTCATGTGTCATGCAGGGAAATGTCTGACTGTGTACTTTTACAGGTGGGGATTGAACGATTGATTTTGGAGGATGTAAATGTGGTGAGCTCAAGTAATTGTGTTGGACTCCAAGTATGTGGATGCTATACAGCGGTTGGGCAGGAAGCCATAAAGAGGGGGAACAAGGGGACACCCCTCACCGCACCCACTTATGACATGACCAGATGGGAGAGGCCCACTTTCACTCAGGTATCCTCACCCTAGTGGCC
>JAQFYM010004692.1:0-14851 GCA_034694785.1 Agrenia bidenticulata
TTTTTTAATTGTTATAAAGATAAAAAACTGTCATATAGGTGAACATCGGGATTCTAAAAGATATGTTTTAATTGTAATACTGCGCATCAATATATAGAATGAATGTAGAAAACACTCTCTATTTAAAGCATTAAAAAAATCATATCACAAACATATTTATTAAGTAATAAATAGCAATAATGCTTCTGAAAACAGTGTATTAGACATAGGCGTGTATTATAAAGATAAATCCCTTTTCTTCAGACAGGATTTTTTCTATAATAAAGAAAAAAGACTGACTGAAATTGCATAAAATTTGTACACGCGAACATTATAATAGTACAGATCTGCATAAAATTATATTTCACGTATTTTAATGTCAGATGTCCACCCATAAATGCACCAGCACGTTTTTCTGCACGCTTATTTTGTTAAAAATCTCCCGGTTTGCACATATCCAGCATAATCAGATGCCAAAAAATGCTTATCATAATTAAAAAAATACTGATTTTTTTAAAAAACATATATTTATTCACTTTTCTCATTTTTAAGCACAAATAATATTTTTAACCAGCGCCGGCAAAGAGGCAGGCAGACAAATACCTTAATCTCAAAAAATATGTTAGTTGTAAGATTTAAGATAAAAGGAACATATATATTATATAAAAAGTATAAAAAATTAATTATGTATGCACTGATAAATTCTTTAATTTCTATTTAAATATCTAATTTCCTTACAGAAATAGACGTAGAAAAGTGAGTTTAGAGTGCTTTTAAAGTATAATAAACGAATTAGGCTTTAAAAAACATACTTGCGTGACATTTATAAATACTCTGTAATAGACCTTCACATTTTGTATATAATACAGTATTTTCGTTATATTACTATTAAAAATAGAGAAAATAAATTTGTCAAACACAACACGTCTATTAGGGTTTGCATTGCCCGGGTAGTTAAAACCCGGGGATTAAAGAAATCAAAAATATCAATACCCGGGTACCCGGGTATTAATTCGGGTATTTAACTTTTTTCTTAGAAATATATAGAAGCATATTTAAAAGAAATAAAATATGTTATAGAAATCTTGATATTAATAAAAGTCAATCATGGCTTCAAAATCCTTTTGATGTTTTTTTTAAACATAAAAACCATAGATTTGATTGAGGTAAATACAAAAGTTAGTAAGCAAAAAAATGTAAATTATACACAAAAACACTTAAAAAGCCTTTATGGCAGTTTAAAGCGATATTGTGTATAGATTATAACTTTGCCTGTATCTTTCAGGGTTCATTATCCAAGTATATAAAAAAAAGGGTCGAAAAATACAAATAAAATTTACCTTGGGTATCAATATGAATATAAACAGAAATTTATAAAATGTAATTGTATTTCGATATAATAAAGCTTTTATGAAGTTATTAATATTTTTATTGTCTTTACTTCATCAAAAAAATGAATTCTAGAAATTATGTCTAGTAGCACGGTAATAAAAAAATCCAATATTAAATGCATTTACTTGAAAGTTACTTTTTTACGCCATTTTGCTGCATATGCAGTGAGAAATAAATTTCTATTGTTTTCGGAGTATTCGGTACTATCCTAAATATGTTTAATGTGTTTTTTTTTGTATTGCATGTATGCGGCGGCTGAATTTGCAAGAACTTACATTGTCATGTGTTTATTTTCTGATTTGTTTTTTAACATGCGAAAATAATTGCGTTATTTTGCAATGATACTGCAAAAAAACGTGTAGAAACCAACAATATACTAATATTAGACTGCAATTAGCTATAAAAACTCACCCAATAACTATCGTTGTACAGTTCGACGATAGAGTAACATCCAACAACTTTTATTTGGCCGTGTTATACTTTTTTTTGCACTAAGCATCACTTTACTAAATCTAAGTTACAGTAAAAGAGATCTATTAGTAACGAATTATAGGTAAAATTCTAATTTCTCATATAGTAAAATGCAAAAAAATGTTTTTTTATAACAAAAGGTGTAATGAAACGAACTTTTGTGTAACATAAAAAAATTAAAAATATCTTATGCATATACTTCTGTAGTTCAGCGTAATTTAAACCAGCTCATAAAATTAACAGAAAGTGATATTTTGAAAAAACAAATTTTTTCTACTTAAGGAATACAACGAAAAGCCTGGTAATTTTTTGTATATAAAAACTTGTCAGATAATTTTTCTATAAAATGTCAAAAAATGCAGAACTCACCTGGTCTCAACGTCCAAAATAAATACTATAAGTATGCTTTCACGCATAATACTTCACTATTTGACTATATTGTATGTTTTACTAATTGAAGCCGGGTGTTACTATCAATATACGTAAAAAACATGGTTCTTTTGCGCTTGTTGTTTTTTAAATTTATTACGCATTTTTATAATATTATACGAATGAAAAAAACCATTAATAATATAACCTCAAAAAATCGAAAATTTTATTAATATTAATCGTTTTTTACACGAATTTTATTTATAAATGATAAGTGCAACGATAGGGGAAAGGGCAAATACAAAAAAAAAAAATTAAAAATTCCTGCTTTAGTTCATAATATTATGTTTTTTTAGATTCATCAATCAAATAAATATTTTTTACGTGCGAATAAAAAAATAATGACGGATACTTAAAAAACATGTATGAAATTTAGGTTTAAACTGATTCATTTTCTACACATAAATCGTACAATAAAACAGACGTTGTATAAATTTATACTAGAACCCAGAACAAGAAAGTAATTTTTGTATATACAAACTCTTTTTAAGGCTGGATAATCGCGATTAGTACGATTATGCGGCTAATTAATAATTTCACTTGTTATAAGATACATTGTTTGTAGTTTTTAAAAAAACGCATCCTAATACTAGGGTACCCGAAAAAATACCCGGTCCCATATAAATGCAAAAAAAAAAAAACAAATCCGGTCACCCGGGTATGTAAACCCTTACGTCTAAAATAGGATAAAACTTTTGCGTCAATTGGAACCTTACCTGACGTCAAAAACTGTTTTTTAAACGGATCTAATTTGCTAGCTTCTGCAATGGGGATAAGTGTGTTTTGTTTGGCTTGTAGAAAAAAACATAGTATTCATATAACAGCAGCTTTTTGCCGTTCTTTTGGCTTGTAGAAGAAAACAGTAGATTCTTTTAACTGCAGCTTTTTTACGTTTTTTTTAACATAAAAATTAAACTTATATTTCAAAGAGCTTTACTCGCTAGGCTTATATGTAATCTGAATTACAAATTTACGTAAACAAAAGGAAATATTGTTAAGACATCTTAGACATATAACACTTTTTTAAAGTAAGTTTATTGCAATTTAAAAAAAAATTTCTCGTTCTCCTATTATCGGAAAATAAATGTTTATACAGCAACCCGCAACAATTATACAAACATGTTCTGCGAGCAAACTCCGGGATATCTTTTGCTTACGTCTGCAGGTTTTTGCAAATTTTATTGAATTTTTGTACAATCGGTTTTTTGTTTTATTTTTTGGTAACGATCGCAAGATAAAACGACAATAAAACCAAAAAAAGTAAGACAGGATCTTTTTTTTGCCTTTTTGCATGGAAAAATTATTTCTAGTTACAAAAAAAATTAATTTTCTAATGACTTACTTTTTTTTGCAGTTTTTCTTTTCAACGATAAAGATAATAAAATATAGTTAAAACTTTTAAGCTTAAATTGTCATATTGTACAACTCAAAGTATTTTTGGGTTTTATATACGTCGCGCACACTCTAAACCATGCGTTTTTTGTTTTTAATATAAAAGTTAGCAAATGCTACACATTGTTTGTATTATTTTAGATTTAAACAATAATTTGTATGTTTTTTATTCAAATACACATAAAAAAGTACACTATAAAATATAAGAGATAAAGTTTAATAAAAACAACATTGTATCGTTCTTAACTAAACAGCTTATAAAAAAGCTACGACTCTAACTTCGGAAGATTTTTACGTAAAAAAATGTAAAACTTGTGTGTAAGCTTTTTTTGCACAAATTTGCAGTTGTAAGCAATTTAAATAGTATAAAAGCTTATTGTAGAACAAAAAAATCATAGTGATAGATTATCAATACGAAAAATTATATTTCAAACATAAAAAAAACTTTTTTTATCTGTTAAATGGAAATAAATACAAATCACCTACGAATACATGTACATAGATTGCAGCTCAAGCTTTTTTTGAATTTCATGAGCTTAAAATTTTTTTAAATGTGTTTAATTTTTTGTTTTAATTTTCATGATGAAAAAAAATGTAACAAAAGCATAGAAAAAATGTTTTTTTAGCGTTTTTTTTTTGCTAGTTTTACTACGAATGGCCATTTTTTTATAACCAAATGTATTTTTAAAACATAGATAAACTCTTTTTTTTTGTGTCAAAATTATTTTTAAAACAATATTGGATTATATAATTTATTTAAAGTTACACACTTGCACAGCGGCACAATAAACGACATCTAATATGCATCCATAGTCAAACTTGTATGTTAATATAAATATTGTTGCTCAACTTTAATTATACAAAACAAGCATAGTAAACAAACATAAAACATGCAAATTTTCTTATAACTGTGTGATGTATGCAACTACTGAAATTATCTATTTTTTTTAATCTGAAGAACTCTTTGTTTCTGCGACGTAAATATGTATTTAAGTGATGAGGTTGGGTTTAAAAATGATTTAATTTTTAGCAAATACAAATTACACACAAATTATACTGTAATTTTTGTATCTATTAACTATTTAGTTACCCGATTTTGCTCAAAAATGTATAAAAAAAAGTTTTTAGGCCGCAAGAACAAAATAAATTAACCAAACCGCAAATTATATTTTTTGTCTTTTTTGACAGGTAATATTGAAAATTGTAGCAAAAACAGCTATAAAAACTAAAAATACTTTCTATACAATGATTTGATACTTACACATACATTTACATATAAAACCAAGTTAAATGCACTTACGATCAAAAAAGGTAATGTAAAGCTAATGTCAATGTCTATAATATGCAAAAATCAACGCAGAAAAAAGCGTAAACAAAAGTATTGATACTAGTAAATAGGAATTGCTTTTAATATTGATTTTAATTGATAGTTATTGTGTCAAGAATTTTCTTATAGCCAGGGAAGGTGATTTCTACATAAAAAAAATATTAACAAAATATTTGCTCTTTTTTTCATACGTTCTTATTTATTATAATATTTTTCGTTTCTTTATTAATTCGCGTGAATTTTTTGTTTTCAAAATATTTTTAGACGGTCATTTTTTCTAGACAAAAACTATTTTGCATTAAAAGATAAAAACGGCTTATTTTTTAATTAACTTTTTTTTGTCATAAATGCAATTGCATTGCATTAAATACTTTCAACTAATACAAATTTATATCCCTTAATTTTTTACTTATGCAATTTTACAAAAAAAACCTGCCTTTTAGTTCTTATCCCGCATAAATTTGTTATAAAAAAAAATATCGCACCTATATTTTTTTGACCCCGCATTTTTTCATATAAAATTATTTCAAACAGAAAATTTATTATGCAAAAGTGCTCCAAACAACCCCGTCCTCCCTCCGCCTTTCTCTCTCCTTTAGAAAAGTCCTGGGTACACCCCTGGTTTAAACGCCTTATATATTTTATTGGTGTAAAAAAGAGAACCTATATATAATTTAAAATTAACAACACCAAACTACTAGTTTTTTTGCTTGTTGCTACTTTTTAAATACAGGGTTTTTTGTTTAGATCGTGTTTCTTATGTAAAATCCTTAAATATAGTTTGTACATTCCTGTTTTATCAACGGAAAAACCAGTGAAAAACAAAAATTTTTATAAACTTATGGTAGGTTTTTATACGGTCACATACTACTGTTACAGTTTTAACATAAAGTATTTCAGATTATGATAACTAGGGCGGTTCAAGAGCAGTTTTTTTAGATAAAGTAGTAAAAATGCTTATAAACGCAGTTTGTTAGGTTTAATGACAGTTTTACTGCGGTAAAATACTACATATGTATAGTCAAGTCATATTAATTTAAATCTAAATGCAATGATACTGTTAAATTTGAAATAACCAATAGGGTATATTTTTTGTAATAAAAAAAGACAAAGGCATATGCTATGATTCTAGTGTACAATAAACGTAAGTAAAGGTGCCAAACTGGCCTTTCACGTTATAAAATACAGTTATAAAAAATTTTATATATCACCTAAGCAGATTTTTCTATAAAAATTTTATACCCTGATATAACTTTTGTCCTTTTTGACACTCCTTTTGGCAGCATAAGCTTATAAAGGCAGTAGTTTGCAGTATTTTGGGTTTAAGTGACAGCGAAAACCAGCTTTTTACTGCGTTTACAGTCCACCATAATATTAACATAAAAAAGTTATATTTTAAAGGCGTGTCTCAAAAAAATCTTTATAGAGATTTTCTCTATAGGTACTTCTCTACAAAAAAAACTCTTACTAGTGAATTTTTGTAAACACAAACTAGAAATATTTTTATATTTTATATTTTTAAAATATGTCGATGTATTCTTTTTTACTTAAATGTATTCTTAATCATATTTTCATGAATAAAACTTTTTTTCTTATAGAGTTTTTTATGGGGATACATTGCTGGGGATTCTCTATAGATATTTGCTCGTTTTAAGACAGATAAAAAATTCTTACCGGTAAGAATCTCTATAGGGATTTTTTTGGCGTATCTTATCAGAGAAAATCCTCATAGAGATTTTTTGAGACACGCCTTAAGTAGACAAAAAATATCAAAAAAATATAGTACTGTTTTTCATATATTTGTTTTTTAGAAAGCACATTTTAATATTGCCATAGGAATAAAAAACTCAATTTCCTTTACGTTAAAATCTTTATCTTATATTGTGCCCCGATCCAGTGCAGGATTGCAGTAAACAATACTAAATTTCGTAAAAAATCAGGTAAAAAAATCGAAATAAACAAAATATTTTCAAAATCGACAAAAAAAAGATTTAATGCTTGTAAAGCGTTTTTTTAATATTTTTACAATCTTAATTGCATTAGGAAACACATTTATTATACATGTATATATATAAAGTAATTTTATTATATGTTTACAAAATGAATTTTTTGTATGCAGATTTATTATACATCTTACAAAAATTTTATGACCTTGTGCTTTTATTGTCTATAATTTTGCAAATAATTTGGAAAAGACTCGTGTTTTTTTTGTGATGTAATATAATGCTTGCGTATATAAAGTAGGCATTTCTTTGGTCATTTTGGAATTTCTACTGCAAAACCTACAGAAAAAAAAAACTATGCGAAACTTTTCTATAAACACAGTAAAATTTTATGTGGTGACACTTTATTCAACACAATAACATGTTTTTTTTCTATAATGTAGGGAATAAAAAAATAAAGACATAATAAAAAAAATATAGTAAATAGCAAAATAAAGAATATAAAAAAAATTCAATGACAGTTTTTTTTTAATATACAAGTATAATATATTATTTTGGTAAGCAGTCTTGTCTTTTGTCAATGACTATTTTTTCTGGAGGTTTTCAATATATGCTGTAAGAAAAGGATAGAATGCTTAGCGATGGCCATTCAAAAAAACCAATGTGCGATACGTCGTAAGGGAAGACTTGCTTAGAGTGAATAATTATGTATAATGCGTTGAATTAAAATATATTATCAAGCAACAAGCTTATGTGTAAAAAATATATTTCGGATAATATCATATGCAAATATGTATAACAATAATATTTTAACTACGAAAATGGTACTTATATGTTTACAAACAAAAAACGCACAAGGCCGGAGTACTAGAAAGCTGTTTTGATGCAGAATTTCGTATATCCCGATTACTTTGTTGTTCGAAGGAATCATTTGCGTTATTTAATGTTATCAACTCAATAAAATATTCAAAAACACCTCATATTCTACAGTAAAACCCGTTAGAGTTTTTCACATATTCTGGTAGAGCGTAGTAATTTATCCTTGTGAACCTTGTACCCATCTGTGGGACTCTTACCCCAAACCTAAAAATTCCTTAATTTAAAAAAGAAAACATGGAAAATATTTTTTTCTGTTTTTGCATTTTGTTATAAAGTATTTATTTTTTCTTATCTCTTTTGATTGATTAAAAATTAAAAACGCATGTTTTGCGTATTAATCGTAAAAAATTATTAAATATGTATTTCTAACTGTGTTTTATGACGGTATTAGCAATATTTTTACATACTATTTTTTTGTAAAAAAAGTTAATTTTTGAAAGTAGACCTGCAAAACATTGATTTACAAATTTAAAAAATATTTAAAGACAATTTTTTATATTAATTTTCACTCTTTTTAGTTTTTCTTATACATTCTTTCTAAGGGGTAAAAGTACAACGATGGAGAAGCACACTATTGAGGTACTTTTACCCCTTTCGTCTCAAAATTTAATCTTTTTGTATTAATGGCTTTGATCCTTTAAAAAGATCTTATACGCAAAAAACATACATTACAATGGCGTCAATTTACAGCAAAAAAATATTTGGATACATTTTTCTTGCATATAAAAAGCCTAAAAAATTATACATAACACGTTGGTAATTTTTTGGAATTATAAATATAGTTCGTAAAACTTTTTTTCAATGCCTTAAAAAGGCGAAATTTGTAATTATAATGGATAATATACGCTTGGACCTAAGTAAAAAAAAAGAACATAAAGATGTTTTTATATTTTTTTTGTTCTATTGTTTACATGCACATTAAACAATTAAAAATATCTTTTAAGACAAGTTTTACAAATTATTTATATAGTTTTTATATATTATCTGTATTTTTGTATGTTTTTTTAAGGATTGTTATATAAGAGTAAAATCCATCAAAATATTTGTAAATTTCGTTGACGCCATTTTATGTATGTTTTCTGTGTATAAGATATTTTTGACGCTTAAAGCTATTGACATAAAAGACAAAATTTAAAGGATAACAGGGGCAAAAGTACCACAACAGTATTGTCTCCATAGTGGTCTGGTTTTGCAGTTACCCGGGTTGCCTAGACCCCAAAATTACACAAAGTGCCATACAGAATACCTGATTATGTATAATTCATGTGTACTTAAGTAATCCCTTATATAAATTAATATATTATTTATGTATCTTTACCTTGAAAAACATTGCCTAACAGTCGGTTTTTTGCATAAAAGTAGTATTTTGCATAAGATTTTACGTTTAACAATACATTTTGTTGTCAATTCTTTATCTCTTTCTGTTTTAAAAAAATTATATATAAAAAGAAGCAATCAATATGAAAATCGTGTTTGCGTTATGATTACCTAATCAAAGTTGGATTTACAAATATTTAAGTCAAATTTCCTGGATCATTATTAAGAAAACAAAATCATTTTAGTGAAATTAAAATTAAAAACAAAATAGATTTATAAGTAGCATTCGGTTTTGACGAATTTCTGATTTAAAAAGTTGGACTTTATTTTGCTTGTTGTTTTTAACTAATATTGGTGAAACAAGCCTTCTTTATTGTCACTCACTCGGTATGAATAGAACTATACTAGATAGATACAATAATATGCAGATTTTTTACAAAATTGTTTTATTAATCATAATAAAGCAACGTTCTTTATTTGTAATTTATGTTTTCATTTTATACAAAAAATATAATTTTATGCAATATAAACATGCTTAAGTATACTTGTACTTATTTAAGGCACAAAAGTTCATATTTAAATTCAAAAAATACATAAAAAACGAAATTTATTTGCTTTGTACGGTCTAAAAGACATAACAAAACATCAAAACAGCTATAAGCTTGTTCTGTGACACATTTAGTCCAAACTCAAGTATATCACAACACTCTTAACAGGTTATTGCATGTTAAATTAATGTACAAATACTAGAATAGAGCGTAACCTTTTTAAAAATTACAATTTTTGCGCTAAATCTTACAACCACTACATTTATTGATATACTTATATCACCTACTTACAAGGCATTTTTTTATATGTGATCAGTATCGTGATAAAACAGTGCCCGTACATTTTTTACAGCATGAAAAGCTACAGATAAGAAGTATATATTAAAAAAAGAATAATGAATTTTAACAGTTCGTGTTGAGCGCAAACTTTACTTGCATTATTATATTGCAAACATTGCACTGACGAATCAATCAATCATACATGTTAAAAAGTAATCTATATGTTATAAATACAACGGTAATATATTTTGTGTATTTTTTTTACGAAAAAAAAGATTTAAAATGTTTTTTCGACACTTAAAATACGAAAAAGACTAAAAATAAAAATTGATGCCTTTTATATGGTTATAGTAAGATTTGGTTTTACTACAACATATATTTGCATATGAGTTGAAGCATTTTTTTCGGTCGTGAGGAATAACTAGGATTAAAGGATTTTTCAAAGTTGCTAATTGTATAAAGTGACTGAAACTCAATATTTTCTTGCATATTCGAAATGATTACGTATATTTCTAGATTTAATTATTGATTCGTATATAATATATAAGTGAAACCAATGCCTTTTTTTTCCAAAAATGCCGCCAAGAATAATAAAACATCTGTTTTTTGCATTTTATTTGCGGTTTCTTTCACAATTTTTTTAAAGTAAATTTAAAAGTTATTTGCCGTATTCATTTCCTATCAAATTGATTGAAATTGTTTTTTGCACATGAATTTTCACCATTTAAAAAAACATTTGTAAAAAAAAACATTTTTGTATTATAGTATGTCTTAAAACGCAAAAAATGCAGTTTTTAGCATAAAATGTGTTTAAACGCTGATTTTTTGCATTTTTGGTATCTCTTAGTTATATGAAAACCGACAAACTTTTAGCATTACACTGTAACCTGTCTAATTTAGGAACCTAGTATACGACCAATACTGTCCAATTTACCATTTTTCGTTGCAACAAAAGAATAAAAAACATCTGAATTTCACTATATACACGCATTAGTTGCATGGATATTGTCTTTAAGAACATACAACGTACTTTTAATTACAGTTTTTACCTTTAAATGACAACTCGTGCTTTTTTCTTGTTAATTTTTAGTGAAATATACCTTCTAAATGTACCAAATTGCAAATTTTACCTAAGTTATACAAATCCCCAAATGTGGTAAATTAGACAGGTTAGAGTGTATATACTTACATAACTCAAAAATAGTTTAATGTTTTGTTTTCAATTCTTTTGTACTAACGGGCTTACACTTTACCTGTCTAATTTACCAAAATTGTAATTTACCATTACTGTCCAGTTTACCGCACTTTGTTGCAACAAAAAATAATTAAACATTTGACTTACACTTTATACACGCATTAGTTGCATGGAAATGTCTGTAAGAACAAAAGTACTTATTATTACAGTTTGTACCTACATTTGGCAATTCGTGCTTTTTTTCTTGTTAATTTTTAACTAAATATACCTTCAAAAATTACCGAATTGCGAAATTTACCTAAGTTATACAAATCCCCAACTGTGTGAAAAAAACCAAGCCCAAGTGTATATCTTTGACCTATTGTTTATATCAGGGCGTAACCAGGGGGGGGAACGGGCAAAAGCCCCCCCTAGAAAAACTTACGCCTGATTTAAGGGGGGGGTCCTTTTTTGGTGCGTATAAAACCCTCGAAAATCATACTTTTTAAAAATTCGTATTTTTCGCATTTTTTTTGAATTTTTTCATAAAAAATAAAAAAATATTTTTTTGTTGTTTTAGCTCATTTTTTTTTGCCCATGAAAAAAACAATTCTAGTTACGCCCCTGGTTTATATGTTATTACTTTTTTTAATGGGGTAGAGACCTGTAAAATTTAAACCTAACAATGTAGTATTTTTATATTTCTGTTGTGTATAAGACCATTAACAACAAAAAAAATGCATACTTTACATTAAAATTTGTGCGTTCAATGTAATTTTATATAGAACAGCAATTTGTATTGTTGTTATAGCGGTCTTTTAAGGGGTATTTGTTGATTGAATTTTTTTTATAAAATACCCTTGTACCCGGGTAACGGGTACTGCGTTTGCAAACACTAATCTTGATAATTATACACCTAGAAAAGTACTACAAAAAAAGAAAAAATATAAAACATGCATATTCAAATATTGGCTTTCATATTTAATAACTTTTTACAATAAAATTATCTTAGAAATTATAAAAATACCCTTTTTTATATATACGAAATTATTATGTAAAATACTTGCTTCTCAATACATACAGCAACGTTGATAATATATATATCGAATCATTTTTTACGCATAATATAAAAACATAAATTTATAAGTTTGTTAATTAATCACAAAGGAAAAAAAACTAGGTCAAAATATGTAAAATACTAAAATACATACTTTTTATTCATTTTTAATTTATTATTTTTTTCGGGGTGGGGTAAAAGTACCCCGAAAAGCCTAAAGTAACAAGAGGGAGTGTGCGTAACACGAGGGTGTAAGTAAAAAACTACACCGGCTTTGTAACTAAGCGGTCCATGATTTGCATGAAATCCGTTAAATCTAATCTTTGTAATTTTTTTTGAAAGTTCTAAAAAAAAACATACAATTATATTATACCCGAAAGCCTTGGTATGCAAATAACTGAAATTAAAATTCCGAGCCAGGGATAAATAAAGCTCATAATGTCTTTTTCTTTATATTTATTGGCGTTCATAAAAAAAAAGGAACTTTATTTATTATACAAAAAATCAAAATTTATACATATTTAATAAAGAATATAAAATATATTATGTTTACCTTAAAAAATATCATCGGAAAAACACAAACAGAAATACCAAAAAAAACATAAGGCAAATATATATATTCTTAACCCTTGGTAGTGCAAAATGCTAATGTCTGAGCCTCGTAGTTTACTGTACGGGTAAACAGTATTTATATGATGGGATGATTCCTTGGTTTTTATAACTTATAATTTATAATAACGTTACTATATAAATAACAATTATGATTTAGATATAGATTTTTTGCCCGAAAACAAATAATGCGTCATGTATGTAGATTTTACAAATAAGTGCATAAAAATACGAAAATAGTATATACATAAAAAAACATAAATTTTTTCTTTTTATATTTATATACTAGTACACAGCATTGTTGCAGTTGTTTTGCGCTTAAACCTTACATAACTATATTACCTGTTATAACAAGCTAAATGTTAAACACTTTTATACGTAAAAAAAAAGCATATTACAATATTTCAAAGGCGCATTGTTTTTATTTTAGACACAAAATGTTGTGTACAATAATGCTTGTAAATTACTAACAAATCTCCTCTTTACCTATTTTTTAAAAATTTTAAAACGGAATTAATATATGTACTGTTTTAGAGAAGCATAGTTTTACAAAACATTTATTTCTTGCTAACAAAATATAGGCATGTTTTTACAAAATGCTGATGGAAGTAACAACAAAAAAAATGAACAATATAAACCTGCAATTTTTTTTATACAACGTTACGGTTTTTTTCGTAACATTAAGGTAGCTAAATTATAGGAAATATAGGGTTTTGATCTTTTTGAGCCACATTAAGTAAGCCTTGTTGTAAAAAATCAGCATTCGTGTATAATTTTCTTATTTTATAAATACTTATAGTTCTATAAAAACTTTTTTAACAGTTTTATGTAATACAATAAACTACCAAATATGCAATTCACCTTTTAGTTGTATTTTTAATATGTTTTGAAGTGCTTCAGGCTAGGCAAAATCTATGCAAAAAACCTTTTAAATACAAAACACTTTAAAATTATAATGTATAATTCGTTATGTTGTGAATTCACGGCACCAATACATTACCCATAAAAAAACATTAATGACCTTTCGGCAGATACACCTCGCAAAAACTAAGGTATAAAATGTTTAGTATACATAAAGATTAGACATTGCGTTTTTACATATTGTTTTATGTAATCTAATTAATTTTTATTGTCAAATCATATTTAAATGTCTCATATTTAGCTTTTAGGATACATGAATGCGCACGGGGTTGCAAAAAACTGTATAAATGTTGCAATAAAAAATGTAAAATCTACAAAAAAACAATAGAAACAGAGATAAATCACGTATAACATATACGTAATCTAGATAAGAACTAGAAAAAAGACTTTTGAACACTCGATTTTTTTTAAACCACGACTGTAAATCAAGAACAGCATGTCCCTAGGGCTTTTATACTACAGATGTATGATTTGTTACCTTTTTTATGGCTGTTTTGTAATTAACCCAGCGGAAATTAAAAAAAAAAAACAAAAAATACCGCAATAATGTAATATGTTTCTTACACACAAGTAAAGATATTTTTTTTGCATGAGACGTAACGTAACAAGTGCTTTTTTACTCCTCGCATGTCTTACGTACTTTTTTATAAACGTGATTTTTTTTTTAAAAGACTAATGAATTACTAGGCAAATTAGAAAAACAATATTGTATACACAATATTCTACGAAAAAGGAAAACAGCGAGTGGATATGCGTATCTCTGTTCTTTTTTGTTGCACCTGACTTAATGGTGAAATAAATTTGTCCAAATGTAAAAAATATGACCTTAAAAAACATTATCAAATTTTTACACTATTTTTTTTGTAAAAGGACAACTTTTGCTGAAAATTTAATAGATTTTTTTTTTCTTGAATTTTGATAAAAGATTTTAGAAAATCCTATTTTAAAAAATCCTGATTTATATTAAAAGGCTTAGATCGAAATCCTTAGTTTTTACGTATAAAATAGTTGAATTTTTTTTTGATCTATAAAAACCTCAATAATAAAAAATTACCCAAAATACCATTAACAAAAATCAAATCTTTTTTTTATTATACCATTACATTAAAAGACAGACTTGTTTTTTATACCTAT
>JAQFYM010004693.1:0-14847 GCA_034694785.1 Agrenia bidenticulata
GATCAGTATTATTAACTTGATTTTTTAAGACTAATGGCACCTCATTTGGGGTTTATCATCGAAAGTACTCGCATTGTTAGTTCTTGAAATTCCACCCGTTTTTAATTATTAACCCACCCAGTTCTGTCTTTGAATAATCCATCTAAGAATAACCTATTAGCTGACGAATCTAGCATTTCTAAATCAGACGCATGTAAATGACAGTCTGGGTTTATTAAGCTTTTCTAGTTACGGATCTGTCGTTCCTAAATTACGAAAGAACCACCCACATGTCCTACTTTCAACTGGGAACAACGTAATGATTCAGAGATCCAGACTGAAGCAAAAGAATCATAAAAAGGAACTCATTATTTCCCAGTAAGACTGTCGCAACAGCATGTCACTATTTAGTAAATAAATATTTGCAAATCCCGCATACCTGATCGTATTCAGACATAGCAACACAGAAAATTATGGCAGTCACATCTTCGAAGCAATGAATCCATTTCTTCCTCTCAGACCGTTGCCCTCCGACGTCGAACAATTTAAAATTGAGATTCTTGAATGAAAAATGTACTTCTACTATCCCAGTCGTCTTCACACGGGTTCGCAAAATGTCTTGTTCTGTTGGCTGATAATCTTTCATTCCTAGCCGATCCAGGTCATCCAAAAAGCTGAGGGTGGAAAAATCCAAGAAATATTAGCATCATTCATCAAATGTCTTCAATGCATACATACATACAGCTTTTCGCTATGTCTACATCTAAAGTCTTTGGATTTTAGTAAAGCCGATTCATTAATCATACTGCCAGCGAGATTCGGATGTCAGTGAAGTAACACTTTAAACCGATTTTTGTACTCCTACAAAAAGTATTCGTGGATCAACAATTCGTTGAATGTGACTGTTGATACTTGATACCCTTACCTAGCTTGAAAGTTAAATATAACTGCAATGATCTAATGACTTGCTCACACTAAAAATCTTTAAAATTTATGTAAGTCTGTAAATCCTCATTTTAAAAACACTCCAACGGTGTAAACCTGTCCCTTAGTTTACGGGCTCATTTTTCTAAAATAAACAACCTTGCAATGGTCAGGTATGGAACTTAGTAGAACGCTCCTATTATTTACTAACAATCCCATTTACAAAAAAATGCACAAAACTGTCAACATACTATTTGGCAGAGTCGTTGAGTTGATACTCGTTGGATCTTCCGAAGCACTCTTGAACTCCTTTATCATGCCAAAGTCGGTTCATTGCCCCAAGCAGTTCTTCTGAGAATGGTTCCGTATCTTCCATCCGTTGAATGACATCAAACACCATTTTGGCATCCGACTGTAACAAGAAATACAAAACACCCGATTAAATCAGAATCAATTAAACAGCGGTATAAAAAACATAACGAAAAAATAAATCCCGGTAACCGATTTACAATATTTTCTCAACAAAACGTAACACACATCTCTGACCTTAAAACATTCTGAGGAATTTAAGCTACCTCTACCGAACATCAAAATCGTCCACACAATCTAGCCCTACCCATGCGTTCAATAAAATTGTACTTTGATGTTCTAATCCGTGCAATCATACCATCAAATTCATAAATACCAGTTGCCCAAGTCTAAACACCATGTTTCAATATTTTTGTAACTTGGAGGACATGCATACAAGGAAGTCTCGCCCAAAAAGGTCAATCAAATGATTCAATAAGAGATACAAGCAACAAATTTACCAACACTGGAAAGCATTAAGAAAAAGGGTGGAGCTCAACGGAATGCTCATGAAAGAGCCAATAATCCGTAATAAACCAACTGCACCAGCCGGACTAAAAAACCCTTAGCTTTTATTCCTGACATAAAATCGACATGAACTTGCCTGGTCATAAGGGCGAGATGCTATTCCCTACATTTGTCCTCTCTCTCCTTTTCGACAAAAACTTTATCGACAAGATCAGCTCTATGTACTCTCCTCCCGAGGACAAACTATTTATGTGAATACTTTTACTCTAATGATGACAAGAAACCAGAATCATAAACTTTGTGAAACATCATGGCCAGGAAAATAACGGCCTACTGAACGTTCCTTTCAGCTTCTCTAAGGCCAAGCCAAGCTTTCCATTTCAATGACAGAACATCAGATGGAACGTAAATAAATTGAGAATTCACTCGATGCGATCTAAATTTTCTTCGATCTTTGCCCTACTTACAACAGAGCGTGGCTATTAAGAAGTATCATCTGGTCGTTAAGCTTCTCTAAATGTTTAAGTAACTTTCCAGTGTTTGGTAAACAAGTTAAAAATGACCTGAATCCCGAAATGGAACGGCCATTTCATCTACATGTGCACACCTAACAATGGACCCCCTAGTCATTCCTGATGAGGCAGAATATGGGGGAAAGTTTTCATAAAAAGTGCACACACAGCTTCCTGTGCTTGAGCCACTGTGAATACTCAAAAAGTTCCAAGTTCCATTTAAACCCGGGATTCTACTGAAAGTTCCTAATTTCTCACAAGTTTATCATGAGGTCTGCAAGTATTCCCTTTCCCACCCGCTTCTTGATTGCATGCACAAAAGTCATTCAAACATGGTCAAGCCCGCATAACCGATTTCCCTCAAAACTTTCCCGACATTCATGTCCAAACAAATGAGTTGGAAAAGTAAAACGGAATCCTTTAACAACGCTCTTAGCATGTTCAACCCCTTCAACTGAGAGATTCAATGACCCTTCTTTCTTCTGCTAGTCTGCGAGAACCACTTGACATTTAAAACCAAAAACCATTTCCGTCAAAATGGCAAACTTCCATATCAAATACATACCAAATGAATATCTCATAATAACAATCAACACTTTCTAACAACTCTCGCATCTCTGAGTATTCTCATGAATTTTGAACCTCGGTTTGGAACCAGAGAGATCTAGAATCTAGACAGTGTTCATAGAATCTTATATTACCACAAGGCATATCGATTATGGAGAACGAGTCTGAAACTCTTCGGATTGTTTAGGAATTTAAAGCACAGCCTTCCGAATGGTGACCTCACATCTACATGCACAGACACGATGATGAGTTAATTAACAAATTGAAGTTGAAGTAATTCATTCCTCATAATGTAGATACATACACACACATTCATCCATTCTCATTCCCAGTTGAGGCAAAATAATTAGGGAAACAAAACTTCTATCATCAGTCATCAGTAGAAAGTGATTGGGTTGAATGTAAATAGAGCGGATTTAATTAATTTCTAGCTGAAGGAGAATCAACTCAAAGTGACACATTTATTTGCACAGTGATGGTGACAACTGCCAGTCGACTGTGGAGTCTGACCGTAATTTCTGATTTCAAAATCCTTGAACAACGACCAGACCGAAATGCGTTCTTGGCTATTTACATTTTCAACCCTGGCCTGTGCCACATGCAAATTCAAAATCAAATAATACATCCCACACTGCTCTCTACGAATACTAAAATGAAAGGGTTTTCGTCCCTTCTATAGTTTCAAAGCCTTCAATTCCCTAATAAAATCCAAAGCTATATAAACTCTCCTCTCACCACTGACTAATTACCAAGCCGCAGAATGAGCAGTAAAGCCATTCCACTTGGATGGGAAAGAAATGAAGCAATAAAGAGTCTCAGGGGAACTTTAAAAAACAACTTTATGTTCATGTCAGTTCCCATTAGTCACAATTAATATTATCCTCAATGCTAAAAGTGTAAGAGTCCGCTTTTGAGAACATGCCCTTCTCGACTATCACTATTCACCATCTCAGCAACCTGACCAGCATCATTAATCTAGTGCAAGAATCGGTAATAAAAAACGCAAGACTGAAATAATATCCGGCTCTTATCAATTAACAAGGGTCAGCCAGTAGTGCCTTATAAGTCGCTTACAAATAATAAACACTTATCACAAACACCCTGTACACACATCTGCCATAGAAGAATGAAGTGCATCGTACAAATCAAGGGAGAAGAAGTTGCTGTGAAATCAACAGCACAACTGGTGACTAGGATGCTGTCATATTTTTTAAACCAAGAGCAATTAAGACATGATTAGACAATCAAACTTTACTTACGCCTGTCTCCCTCTCGTTACTCCCAAAACTGATTCCTAGATTGGGCATTGCTCTTAGGATGGCTACTAGCGACTGTATCGTATTACTGTACACGACCGGTCGATACTGCTTGAAGTCTTCTGATGTGAATCCGCTCTCATGGATAATTCTGCAAGAGAAAAAAGGAAGTCATGAATTAGATGGATGGCAACAGAAGGGACAGTTCAATATAATTCATCCTCAGCGTTTTTTTTAAGGATTGACGCAGGCAGAACAAGGACATAGTGTAATAAAATTATGCCGACATTTTTCGACCGCGGCATTCTTCATTCCAAACTAATTTGCATTTAATCACTCTCCTCATCTTAATTACTTTTCCAGCTTTATGTTGAAGATCTCAGTCCCTTTCCTTACTGGCATTATTGAGAGGGGTGCCATGTATTATTATTGTTACAATTTGGCATCACCTCTTCAAATGAGGTGATAGAATTTAATTTCCAGTATATATGTATTCATCAGCATAAGATGATGATCGCCACAAGATTGCTAATCAAATTTATCAAAATGAAATACACACTTCCGCTCCAACCAAACCACATTCATTACCTTCACATATCTCTCTTTCCCACTTTCGTTTCCGTCATAAGATAAACCAAATCTGATTAATCTAATCCCTTTCCATCCTCCCCGCTGACTTTTAATTATAATCTCCTCAGCCATCAACCATGACTTGACCTTCTCTAATTTACCCTCTGTCTACAAGTCCACACTGCCTAAGCCAACCATCCATTTCCATTCGATCGTATTAAGAGGCTTTCACTCGTAATCAAAGTCAACGACCCGTCTTCTTCTCACAATTGACTCTCAGACTAAATCAGGTGAATAAAAATTGACCCGGAAGCCGAAATCAAATTAGGCACACTGGCCGTAAAATCCCGTGGGCCGTAAAATAGCCGTACTTCAACTTTCCATTCACCTCCCCTATTCAACTTTATACACGCAAACTAGAAGGAAGGAACTTACTAAGTAGAGGAATCTAAATTCTAGAATACTAAACCCCCAGAGGTACTTATCATTACGCGTTCAGAGTATATAGTAAACTATTCTGGAGAAACCCTACTTTCTCTATCCATTTCCAACCGAGAGGATTTTCCTGGATTTTTTCCATACTTTTACATGTTTACATCTAAATAGAGTCAGCCAACTAGATACCGTGTAATCGTTATTGAAGAACACGAGAACTATTTTACATAAAAGTCAGTGCCCCAGATTGAAAAAAAAGAGTCAACGATCTGGTCTAGGGCAAGACAAAGCTTAGCTTACATTTTAAAAACTCTTTTCTTATATTATCCACTACTACTACAGTACTACATACTACCTACAATTCCCCCGTCACCCGTATAGATATGATTTATGATTTATGCTGCATCGCAGAGGATAATCTGATCAGCTATACAACTCCAGACCTCTTGCTACTACAAATGTCTTCAAATAAGCTCCAATTGAAATTCAATCCCTGTGCTGTCTGGTGCATTGTACCAATGATTCTATAAACAACCAGATAGCCATAAAGATTGAGAATCCACCCTTTAACTACGGCCTACATTTCTTAAAATAAACCACGGGGAACAAATCCTGTGTGGTGAGGTTGATTTTCCAAATAAGTAGCTCTAGCCTCTACCTGGCATACACAAACTTTCACCGACCAAACCTCATCCATCATTTAATATGAAATATGACATAAAAAGCTAAATTAGTGCTGAAAGCTCGTATTACATTCTTTTGTGGCAATCTAATATTACACTAGATGCTACACATATCAATTTCCTAAAGTCCATTCCCTAAAACTAAAGGTGACTCAGGCTAAAGGAAAACTGTGTAACTTTCCTCTACAAAGCAACTTTCAATCTAAGGAAGAAACCCAATAAGACACTTAGGATTCTACTATACCGCAGCCAGTACCCTAACACTAAGAGCCTTGGGCATGGCAGAGTAGAGTCATCAAAAATTTATACACACCCACTCCTCGCCTGCCAGTTATCATTTCCCAAGAAGAATGATAAATATCCACTAGCTTATCTAATCCTTCCTTCCAATCTATCATACACACACCAACATCTATCCAAACCTTGGAGTTCTTGAGGCATCCATTCCACCTTTCAATCTTTTTATCGGGAGAAAAGGAAATTCTATCTCTTAATTGCAAACTGAAATGAAATTCCTTTCAAAGGGTTTTTTTCCCCTTTTCAGATTAAAATAAACTTCAACTTCCAAGTACGTGTATAACCTTGCAGTTTAGAATTACATTCCCGTTTCAACAAAAATCAATACTATAATTGGAGCTTGAGTAAAATAACGAATCATCCATTTCAATCCGACCATAGCAAATAAACTGAATGTACTGTAGTGTGTGATGGAAATCTTATGCAATGCTGCCCATGCTTATGCATCAATGTACTGAACAGTGCACTGTCTACCACTACAATATTTACTGACACATCATCTTAGCCGTTTCAAATGCAACATCTGGAAAAGCCAAGGGGCTTCTGGGATAATTAAATGGAACAAGATCAATGGGACAGAGTCAACCTGAGTTGAGTTAAAGGTTTCACGGCTTCACGCCTCCCTCTAATTGTCAACAAGATGCTTTCAATCTACATTGAGAGACGTAGGGCGGGCGCTGCTGGAAGACTGGCTCACCCGTGTGGGCTAATGAGTGCTAAAAGTTGCGTGACATTTCTATCATGTTTAATCATCTCTTTATTATCTCTGCATAAGCATCCAAGCATGAATACTTCATCCTACTTCATATTTACCTGGACTTGAGTTGTGGAGAAATTGATGCAAACAAAAATTATGACATGTACTGTCACAGCAGGGTCAGAGTTACACCCTGCCCATCCTGAGTAGCTTAACATGCAGAGTAACAACGCCTTCCGATCGAAGGGAAAGCATTCTAGATTCTACCATCCATTTATGAAGTAAACTAAATACCCGGTATTTAACAACGCTCTCAACTGAAAACAATTATAACAAAGTTTTAAAGCCGGAGGAAATACCGATACACCCCCTTCCTACAACTACAAGGCTTTTTGGTTCCAAAATACTGTCTAAAAAAACTCAAGGCTCTCTGCCACGAGCACTGAAATCAGATACAATACTAAACAGAAAATTATATACTGCACTAAGCTCATGTGTTTTTTTTAAATACATGTATGCTCTTTAGATGTGGCCCAAGGTCGAGTTGGGAAATTAAAAAGGCTTTCAACATTTCAAACAATCACACCCAGGAAAAACCTTAAAATCAAATAGTCTAGATGAATTAAAATTGGCTGATGGCTGAAATTCAAGTAATCTCGTTATTCCATCAGAAGCATTTCCCCAAAGGGGCTTTAAAAGCTTTTCTCAAACCACCCATGCTTTCTCCTTTCTCTACCGGTCTCCACTGAAAAACCTCTTTGCATAATTGCTTAGGAGTTGGTTAGAACCCCAAAAATGATGAGGTGGATGTGGATACCTGATGATGACCTTATCAGGTTCTAAGGACAACAAGGAAGAAGGTGTTGTCACCATAAATAAACGGTTAGCAAAGACCAGTGGGAGCAGGACGTGGAGCGAGTGTCTCCATATACGACCTGGTCTCGGTCTCCTCGGGTCTCCTCCCAGCAGGGGTCCCTCCATATGAATTAAGAGCTTCTATATCTTTCATTCTTACATCTCAGCTCCAACTCCAGAACCATTATCGTTATATTACAGACATAAAGCAAATTAAAGGCGAGCTCTTCAACCTCATCTCTTGCTTTCCTCAAGAGTAGAGAAAATCATTAGCCACAGAGCCCCACCAGACCTTTTCAAACCTGATCATGTTGAGGTTCGCCAAGCACTCCCAAAAACCTCTACTACACACACCCACACCTTTTAAACTATCTAAACTTCAAGCCAAATTATTAGAGTGTGAAATCGGAGGAAAGGAAGAACCGCTTGGCCTTATCTCCACACAACAGAGAATAAAAAGGAGTGTAAGAAAAACTGTCGTTTTATCATGATCACACCACCATCACATCATCATCATCCTCTCTTATTATTCGAGGAGTTAACATCGCAGTGAAAGTAATAGGAGAGACGGAGTTCTCAGTATGCAATTTATGACTCCATGTTTTCAACACTTGTGGTCTTGAGAAGGAGCTGATGCATGTGATATCGCAAATGACTTGAGATACCCCGTGAAATGGCCAACTGTCTCAAGCAAGTAGGGAAACATGCAAAAGCTCCTTTCCCCTACTTCCTACGAAATATAACTTGACATCTAACCTTTGAATGCAGACTGCTCATGCAGAGGCAGACTCTCGCAAACTATTTCTACTTCTCAAGATCAGTACAGCTAGACCTAGCACAGAAGGATTAACTAAGAAACTCTGAGCTGAGATTGAGGTAGGAACTGTCGGGGGACAAACCGTGTGCAGTTTTATTCCCATCTCCGCATTTCCCACACTCACCACACATTTCTACTTCTCCAATAGGTTGGATTTAGGATGTTTCATCGTGCCTCATAAATACTATTCAATAGAATATAAAACCTCAAGCTTTACAATATAAGTCCCATGGAGAAAACGTTCAAGTCCCATCAGAACAGGATGTCATCATACGATTTCATTTAAAAACCGTTAACTTGCCTATTGCTTGATTTTCTTTCTCCGTCCATCCTAGAAATACACACAGACACGACAAAGGCCAAGTACAGTAGAGAAAAACGCAGAAATTTCCATGTCGTCTAAATTGTATGGACAATTATAACTTTGTCTATGTAATTAGGCATACTTGGAAACACAAAGTCAAGAGCAAAATTGTGGTTAGAAAAGCCGGTCCACTTTTACTCTCCAGCAACGGAGTAAGAACGTACATGGAAACTATGGCATGCAAGACTTGAATGCGAATATTATTATTCGATTCGGATTACTCGGAAGCTTGTGGGTGAAATGAAAGACCAACAAGAGAGGTATTTAAAATCACAAGTTCTGCCTTTTTGCTGTTAAGCTGGAGCTTAACTTCACCTATGGGTTTTTAAATTCAAAGCAATGGCATAGTTTTGAGGAAACCGTAATAAATCTTCCATTACCTAATTACGTGAACGTGGGTATTTTAGGACTTTGTAAAGAGCTATGATTGCTATGAATCCAGTTTATAAACTGTTGGCTTTCCACACTGTATGTGCTAGATGAACACATACGCAATTCCCGACTTGCAAAATAAAATTATACTAAGTCAAAAAAATGCATCAACAGTTCTACGAATGGTGCAGGCAAGCGAAAAGTCGGAACTATTTTACCTAAAAATACAGTAGTTTTCAAACCAGCAGTTTAGAATTAGAATTACATGTAAAAATATATTTAACTCCATATCATGATGATATGATATCGTTTTCTTGACTTTGGAAACTTTATACGTCCTTAAATTCATTCATTTGAATAAATTTGTCTTGCATGTTATTCTTAGAATATCTGAAACAACAAACTACTTGACTGACTTTTTCCTTTCCGTAGGCAACAACTCTATTTAAAGGACAGGGCGAGTTATTGAATTCACCTTAAACCAATTTTATACATCCTACATTACCTGGCACTTAGTTTCAAATTCCTAGAATGCCGTCACTTCCTCCACCGAAATGTAAAAAAATCGGGTTTTCTCCAAATCTATTTCCTGGTCCATCCGTTTCTGATGGAGTCCCACAGAAAAAAAACGTGACGTGTTCATCTATTTAATGCAACATGCAACCTAAAAACTTCCTCAACCTTACCAATCCGTTGGAATTTTTTTAGTCAATTTTTGAGACAACTTTAATTAACTAGTGCACACGGCATTCCAAGTTCAAAGGTTCTCATTCCAAAGGCCTACATAGTACGATCAACATTTGACATGGCTTGAAAGTCAAGAGAGAATACTGTGCCCTTTAGTATGACTGCCGCATCCAGATGGTTTTGGTTCATTGTTGTTGGTGGTCAACAAAATTCATTCTGCATGAACGGTCCATGTCAGCCATTTTTGTCGGAGCTGGGATTATAAGAGTCATGCCTAAGGGCAGTCAGAGTAGGAAAAGGAAATTAGAAAATAAATTGTAATTTTTCAAGGGAAAGTCCCCTGTGACGGCTGTGACTCACCCTCAACATATGCATTGAGAGCCATGATGGCAAATTGTTCATTTGTACAGAATCTTAGACCCAAAACCGCATGAAGTTCCTAAAAAATGCTGCAATTTGGAACTAGTCAACCCAACAAATGGCAACTACATCTCCAGTATTCTCCAGTCACACTCCTCCCTCAAACAAAAGTGTTGAGAGTTTAAACCCAGACTAACAAGGCAACCCTTACATGAACACGAAATGGAAGGATCAAATTAATAGTTGTGGATGATCCGGAAATGAACAATAAATTTTGGAGTGCAAATATATCATTTTCCCCCTTCCTCGACCATCAATGCAGATCTTTGTATACGTAGGACTCATATGTGTACATAGAAGATTGGCTTTGTAAATATCTTGCATATTAGTTAGTAGTAGAACAGTTGAACAGATTGTTTAAATTTCAACAGCACACAAAGTCTCCATTTTTAATTACCCTCCGGATTGCCACAAACCCATCATCCAACATTATATCAGCAAACACAAAATAAATCAATTCCATTCTCAACATATGTTTCCCTTCTTCCCTTCCTCAGCTTAAAAAAATCTTGTAATAAGTTGTAAACCTGTCCTCTAGATCCGCTACCGCTTCTACCTCCAACCATATAATACCTAGAAAACTAATGTGATATAATAGCTAGAAAACATTAACAACAAACCTCTAAGAGAGGAGTGGGCCTTTGCAGATTCAACAACTAAATCCGGTTTTGAATCCATCCCCACGGCTGTGAAAAAAACTTATGACCTTCCACAGAATCCTAGCAAGGTTCATCAAGGAAGTCGATTTTTTCAACTTAATAGCCAAATTATTTTTTACCAATGTTCATACCTTGTACCAAATACCAATGCAATCTCCCTTCGATTTCTTGGGCATGTGGGTAGACCTTTACAAGCCCCGTATCTCCTTCCAAGTTCTAACAACTGTTAGCTTCTCATTCTACACGTATCATTTACTTACTTGAAAAATATTTACAAAATCCACAATCTACAATCCATGACGAAGAATGAAAGCTTTAACTTGATCCAACTTGTAACAAAAACAGACAGCCCAGGGCCATTCGAAATACTCGAAATACTTAGACTTCGCTAGTGGTGCTTAATTTCCAAGTACTTCAAGTGGAGATTATAATGACTCTAAATTTTTCACTAAATCCTCCACTTTTTATTATTAGTCAATCAAAATAATATTAATCTCCAGATTCCAGATCTCAAACTCTCCTTCAAACCTCTAAGGGAATTTCATTTCAGAACATTAATTAATTACCTAACCGTCAACTATGAGATATGATTACCTTGAACGTACAGTGATACAGTGTATGCAAAATTCATCCTCAAGACACCGGATACCTTGGTAGCAAGATCTCCTACCCTAGGCACTTACAAATTATGCAGTCACATCATTTCCAAGGGCAACATTCCCCCATTTCATATAGTCAGTCGCATGTCTACTTGAAAGCACAAGCTTATTTTCTCAGGTAACTCTCAAGAGTTAAGAGAGATTAACAAAGGCTTATTTCCATTACCCAGCTTATACAATGACATACTCCCAACAACAAGCTTTCTTATGCAGACCTGATTTATACTTCAAAGACAGACATGGCTTTTTAGAAAGACTAATTCCATTACGCCATAGCGCACAGTGTACACACATCCAGAGCGAAAACCGTGATATCTGTCCTTCCACCTAATTTCATATTTCATGTCACTGTCAGCCAGCTCTCAAAGAAGGCAGCCAACAGCAGATACCTTTGAAAAGCCGGGACACAAAAAACGAATTTATACCACGATAAAGAATTTAGGAACATTAGGGATTTGAAACATAAAAAATATATTTCAGTAATAGTCAATAGACCTTAAGAATTGCGTTACCCCTTTACACCCTCTAAAATAGATTCCGCCACTATTGATGATGATGGACAGGAGCTCCTCAATCTAAGTCTCAGCCCTCAAATGGAAAATAGGTTATTTATCTCCGCTTCCAATGTTCCATTTAAGAAAAGCTGAGTCTCAAAACTGGAAGCTATCATAATCATCGGAAGCCACTTACACAAAACAAGTGCAATCTTTATTTATACATAGCCCCCAAGGTCGTGAGGGCTCTTTCCAAGGATATCCTAGTCAATGTGAAATTAAGACGCAATTATTAGGATCAGTTGGCTCCCCTGAAGCCTTCAAAACTTTCCGAATCGATTTCACTCCAATCTTTGAACATTAAAGAGCTCATTGAAGCAAGACCCTTCTGTATAACCAATCAGCGAAATGGCAATCCTGAATCCTCAAAGGAAAAACAACATATCATCCTGAGTCCTACAACAACAAACTCCAGAGTCGACAATTTTATCAATTCTCACTTACAAGGGGTCAATCTCACATAAGGGAAACATCGTAAAACGAAAGTTCAAAAGAAAATAATGACGACTTATGTCACTTATGTAATAATGTATGAGTTGGTGCATATGTGTGTAGCCTTAATTTATTTCCAATTCACAACAAAGCCATTAAACCCCAAGTTTTCATAATAATAGTCCTTTCCCCAAATTAGAAAGCACTAGCTCCCTACATTCCAGTCGATCTTGACTTTCCCCGAACTAACTTATTTCCATATTCATTTCTTCAAAGTCCCAACCCTCCGATATTCTAGTATGTAAATCTTAAGGACCAACTCCCAAGGCCAAACTCTCCTCTTTGCACTAAAAACTTAGTAACATTCAATTTCCTTTCATCTTCAAAATACTAGTTTATCTATTCAATACAAGGACCATTTGGGAGAATTAATCATGATGAAAGCAGCCATCAGAGTAAATCCTCCTCCTTGTCTTGTCTAATTTTTTTTGACACTGCTCAACCAAGCCCATACCACCCATTTGACTCCTTTTTCCTCTACCTAAGCAACGATAAGCTACTTGAGTGCAAGGAATATTAATGATGATGAGTCTCCTACACGGCTCAATAGCAAAAAAACCCTTTCTTTACTCTACTTATTGAGATCATTAATCACGGCCGTCTAGTCCATAAGAACAGAATATGGATAACCTTGCCCTTTATTCTACAAAGTCACATTAAATAAGTCGATGGGTGAGGGAAATCTTTTTATTTTATAGTCTCAGACGAGCCAAGCTTTCTCCTTTTATCGTTTCCCCTTGCTTAATTTAGTCCTGAGACGCGAGACAAAAAAATTACAGAGATTTCCTTCGTGGCTTCATTTATCATATTGATCACGTCTCAGTCATCCAACGTGAAGACCCCATGGGTTTCAAGATCATCAGATATAATATTACTACATACTCTGGTCCGTCTGAGCTCCACTTTCTCCACAATCCTTTCACTCCCAAATAAAATGCTCCTTAATCTCTCCTACAAAGTAGAGCTACATTTTATATCGAGAAATCATCATGGGACTTATAACCTACGGGCAGTACTGGTGAGATTGCTTATACAATACAATGCTTGCTGTTGACATATCTGCACATGGCGGATCATATTACAGATACTCATTATTGCAAGACCTTGGCGGAGAAGACAATCTTCTTCGGATTCGGATGCTAGGGACAAAGGAGACGAGACTGAGGATCATGTACAAATAGACGCTGACATTGCACAATACACAACAAGAAGCTAATCTCGTAGTATGTGAGAGAAATGAAATGGCTACCGTAAAATAAAGCTTTCTATACCACCACCACCACCACCATTCCACATGCCCACATACGAACTTAATCCAAAGTAACAACCGTTCTCTAACAGTATTGGACATATTGTGTCTTTTGAGGACATCTCATCATTCCATTTACTTTCTCCTCATCCAGGGCTTCAACTTGAAAGAACACTAACTAGTATTGGCTGGATTGTCAATATTTAATATTTTATTCCCCGCTCTGGGAAAAAGGCAGTGGTGCTTACACAAAAAGATACGTGGGCGTTCTACCACCTTAACAATCTTCAGAAGAAGAAAAAAAACAGTCTCCTTTGAAAGGTAGGTATATTCCTATTTGCCCCGAGTGTATTATAGTACATAGGTCCTTGGAATACTTTTTTCTCTAGAGGTAAACACTAAATAGTGAATAGAAAAGAAACACAATTGTCCCCATTTCAAAGATAAAATGTCAAGGAAAACTAAAATTTTGAAGCAGATGGCAAGAAACGATCTAGGCATTCAGTTAGAGCATTTATAGGAGATACCCACGGTGAGTTGTTTTCGATGAAATCTTCCAAAAAATATTTCCTAATCTTAAGTGAAAAAAGGATAGCAAATCACCCAAGCTTAAATCTCTCCCTTCTGGCATCCTGACAGTTTATTGGTAATATACTTGGAAATTCAATAGCTCACCCAAATTTTTTTGATGCTCTACGATGCAATCTGGGAAGCTTATAGTCAGAATCAAAAAGGCTTCATTTCCTAACTTGAACGGCACATCAAGATTCGCACCTCATTTCCCCACAAATGCCCCACATGATAAGAGCCATATTTTCCCTAGTGAATTGATTTTTTTCTGGAGCCCTTTGTACCAACTTACAATGCGATGGTTTTAGGCCATCAGAGCCAAATGACATGAAACTATAGTACCAAAAAATCAATTGGACAATTAGAAATACGAAAATCATAATGATTTTTCAGAATGGAGGAAATAAAAAGAG
>JAQFYM010004694.1:0-14843 GCA_034694785.1 Agrenia bidenticulata
CAAATATAAAAACATAATAAGCTTTATAAAAAACCAAAGCATGCAATAATCTATTTGAACTAGTTAATATTAATTTTATTTATTGAGTATTTACTGTAACATATCGATAAACAAAATCTTTCCCTTTTAAATGTATTTTGTACAATGTCTGAATAGGATGGAGCTTTTCAGCGAGTTTTTGTGAATTTTTATATATTTATTTTGCAGGAAATCTGAATGAATTTAAAAAATAAATGCTTAACTTTTGTTGTTAAAGTCGAATTTTTTATGTTTTACACTTACTTTTTTACTGTATTATGTGATTCTCTATAATACCCCGGGAAGAATTTTTAATTTATTTATATGAATATATATTGGTTTTAAGTAACAAAAACAAAATCTACACTCTTATAAGGTATAATGTACAGATTTTGAATAGGATGGAGCTTTTTGAACGAGTTTTTTTGAATTTATATATATTTATTTTTGGGGAAGATAGAATGAATTTAAAAAATAAATTTTAAAACCATAAAGCTTAATTATATTGTTGAAGTCGTATTAATTCTGTTTTATACTTTCTTTTTTACATCATTATGTGATTATCAGTAATTCCCCAGGAGGATTTCTATTTTATTTATGAGGATATTTATGGTTTTTACAGTAATAAACCAAGACCTACCCCTTTATGCTGTATGCTGTATGCTGTTATCTATATGCTGTATTTTGATTTTTTTTACGGGAAGGACCATTTTTTGGAAGTTTTTTTAAATTCTTTTTTTTTCTGAAAAGAGAGCATAAAAAAAAACAAAAAAAATTAAATTTTTTTGGGTTGATGACGTCTACCTGCTCTTTTACTACACTTATTTTCTATAATCGTGCGATTATGCGTATACTAAGAAAAAAAAAATAAATTATTTATGTAGTACCTTATTGGTTCTAGAAATTAAAAATAGACCTTATTTGCGTATATACTTTTAGTATTTCGGTCTTAAAAAATGGCATATAAGTGTTTTTTTCCTAATAATCCGGCATTATAAAAATCGCATATAGCTGTATTTTTTTTCGCCAATCCGACATAAAAAAAATCGCACATATATGTGTTTTCCGCCAATCCCGCAAACAAAAATCGCAAATATATGTGTTTTGCCGCCAATCCTGCACAAAAATTTGCACATATATGTGTTTTTCCGCTAATCCGTCATCCAAAAATCGCACATATATGTGTTTTTCCGCCAATCCGTCATAAAAAAAATCGCACATATATGTGTTTTTCCGCCAATCTAACATAAAAAAAAAACCGCACATATATGTGTATTTTTGCCAATTCGACATAAAAAAATGGCACATATATGTGTTTTGTCAGCCAATCCGGCATAAAAAAAAGAGCACATATTTGTGCGGAACCACCAATCCGGCATAAAAAAAATCGCACATATATATGCGATGCCATTTATAGCACTTTCAAATCGCAAATATATGTGTTTCGTATCTAAGGATTACGGACCCAAAAAACGAAAACACAAATAATTTGGGTATTACAGACCCAAAAAGGTGTCAAAAAATATTTTGAGGTCCTTAAAGTTGTAAAAAGGGAGGACAGAAACTATTTGTAGGACGAAAGATGTTAAAAAAAAACATTAAGGAATATTTTTGGTCTTTAAAGACTAAAAAAAGGCAATATTTTGGGCTTTTAAAGACCCAAATAAACAAGAAAAAACCTATTATATGTCAATAAAGGCCCAAAAAAGTCGATTAAGCTCTTTTTAATGAGTTTCACGCTAGAAAAAACACAAGCTCAAAATTTTTACGTTCTTAAAGTCTCGAAAAATAAGCAATAAGTCTTTTTTTTTTGAGAACCCAACAAAGATAAATGTAACAAACTTTTAGATCTTATAGACCGTAAGGTACACTGAAGCAATATCTGTTCATTACACTAAAATATAAAAAGCTACAATGACGAAGTTTTCGACTTTATGGTAAAAGTGAAAAAACTACAATGACGCATTATGGGCTCAAGGTTTATTCTGAACATTTTCTACTATTATGCTGCAAAATATATATAAACATTGCGAGAAACAATAGTTTATAAAGCAGATGAACTCTACCCTAAGTGACATAAAAACACATATTTGTTGCTTTTTTTACCATGCCAGATTACCGTTCACACATATATGTGCAATTTGTGTATGTCAAATTGCGCAAACACACATATGTGCTATTTTTGAGCGAATTATCTAAAATTTGCATGTGTGCGAATTTTTAGCATGGCGGATCGGCGGAAAACACATAAATGTACGGTTTTTTTATATTTCGGACTGATGATAAACACATATATGTGCAATTCTAATGTTTCGTATTGGCAGAAAACACAAAGATGTGTAAAAAACGACGAGATAAAAAAACACGTATATTTGTCGTTTTTTATGCGGTATTACCGAAACCACATATATGTGTCTTGTTAATATGCCGGGGTTGGTGGAAACACAGTTATGTGAGTATTATCTCTAGTTACGTTCTGAGAACACATATATGATTTTTTTTATGTTTTATCCTAATAAAAGAAAACAAATACACAAATGAATCTGTTAAAATATTGTAAAACCAAAAAAAATTCACATAAATGCAAACTAAATATAACTGTACGCAATTACATAATTACATTTTTCTGCGCAAAAGATGTGTGTAAAAAAGCATAGATGACGTCAAATAAACATAAAAGCATTTAACTTTTATTTATATGTTTTGTTGTTTTTAACATTTTGCCGCAAGACAAAATTTACGAAAATCCTATTAAAACCCCAATAAAGTGCATGTTATTGTTCTTATTACATAATAATGTATCAAAAAGGCTGTTGCGGTTTATATAGCTAAAAAACAATATGGATTATAAAAAAACATTAATAACCCTCCTGGTAATACTTCGAAATATATATATGATATGTATAAGTCGGCGTAAAAAAATGAAGTCTATGACGTAGAAAAAAAATAAAAATTAAACAAGGTTTTTTTGCCTGCTTTATATACCAACAAAAACATCATAAACTCAACATAAAAAAGTTTATAATATTAAGTTACGATAAAAACACAACTGAAAGAAACGGATCATGTTTGTAAAGTCTTAAGACAAAAATTTAACGGTAAACATATTTTTTAATATGTATTTTGGTGTTAACCATAAACAACAAACGAAACAAAAAATTTCTTATTAAAGTGCAAAGACAACGTTCAGCAACCAAAAAAAAAAAAATATTTGTTGCTGACGTGTTTTAATGGTTTTAAATACAATTTCTACACCATTTGGCTTTATGAGTAATAACAAAGAAAAAATTATTTATTTAAGTTTTGAAGTTTTATTTTTGGTTTTAAAAAAAAAAAATATTATATTCTTTTTTTTTGTCTTTTGTTTGTGTAAAAATATTAAACATATTTTTAAAGTTTAAATTTTCATATTTTTTTTGTTACATAAAGCATGCAAAAAACAATGTATAATTTCTGTGTTGTTTATCACAATGTGGTAATGCTTTAAACACTTACTTTCTAGGAATTAAGAGTCTATATTAAATTTGAAAAAACAAAGATTAGTATATATTTGGTAATGCTTTATTGATTTTAGAACTAAAAACACAAACCATCATGTTGATCCTTTATATTTACCAATTTCATATATGATGATAGATTTTTTGGTATGTTTCTGTGCTCTCTTATATTTTTATTTTTGTATAAAGAGAATCAATATAAAAAAATCTAGAAAATTACGTCTTTTAGAATTTGTTTTTGACATAGTATTTGTGCTTTTAAAACTCACTTTTTTGCATGTTTACGTGATTATATATACTAAAAATGAAGTAGTAAATTTTTTTAATGAGGGTATCAATTGGTTCTGTAAAATACATTTCTTGTCGTTTATGCTTTTTTTTTGTTAGATTTGTATACGACGGAGTATTCTTGCAAAAAAAAAAAAGTCTAAGTACGGTTTTTACGTATTGTCTTTGTGGGAAATAAGCATGTGAGCAAAATATGGTAAAAAAACATGCTGTAATTAACTTATTAACGTTGTTTTTACGCTTATTAACAATCACTTTTTGTAAACATTATGTGATTATGAATAATACAAGAGGTATTATTTATAATATAGTGATAAATATATATATAGGTTTTTAGTAAAAAAGTACCACTGCTTCTTTATGCGTTTTTTTTTGTGTATTTTACATCGAATGGAGCATTTTGGAATGAGTTTTGGATGGTCACATGCATTTTGTATTTTCAAAAAAGCATTTAAAAAAAATCATTTACACGCGTTTTTTTATATTTTTGACGTCGTATTTATGCTTTTATCATATACTTGTATATAATTATTTTATATTAGAAGTATTACCAGGAAAGTATATTATATTTATTATGAGTTTTTTCCTGTATTAATAAAATGTAATTCAGCATTCTATGCCGCATTTTGAAATATTTTTCATAGTAAAAAGCGTTTTTTAACGCGTTTTTAAATTTTAATTTTGGGAAAAAGCATACAACAAAAATGTTAATAAAAAGCACAATTATGTTGCTAACGATGTTTTTATTCACATTAATCATACCTTTTTTATTCATTTTGTAGTAAGTAGTAATTCCAGAATGACGATATGCATTTTTGTTATAAGGATATCTATTGGTTCTTAACTACAAAACCAAATATACACGTAAAGCTGTGTTTGTCAGAATAAAGAGTATTTTTTGCGTGCGAGGATTTTAGACATTAAAAAAATTGTTTTGTTGTATGCGTAATTGCAACAATAGTTCCTGCAATCTCGCCATGTAATTTTTAAAAAGATACAAGTATAAAAAGCTTATTTATATTTCATGGTAAAAACAAAAATGTCTTGTTTTGTTTTGAAGCGTTGCTTGGTAAAAAAGTATGTAAAAAATAAACTTGGTTTTAAGTGCAAAAAAAACGTAACTTACTCTTGTCAAAAATTGTGGCCTATGCGTACATTTAAATCGATACTTATTTTTTTTTTGTAGTGGCAATATATAAAAAATATTGGACAAACAAACTGGATATCAAGCAGTTCCTTAATAAAAATCACCCAAAAAACAAAAGTTGCTTTTATGTTTTTTTTATTACAGATTGAATATCGATTGTACAACTTAAAAATGCCAAATCAATCTAGTAGTCCTCTGAAACATAATTTACTTATTATCCTGTAAAAAACACGTATGTTTTTTTAGCGGAATGACAAAAATTCCTTTGGCTGCTCTTTTTATGCTTCATAACTGTATTTTCCTTTTGCCGAAGATTTATTGCATGTTTTTTACCATAGTAAGAGAGGTTATTGAAATACTACAGGGAATTTTGAATAAGAAAGAAGAGTCAATAGACGTCGTTAAAAAATGTTTTTTGCTGTCTATTGGTGACAAAGCTTTCTTTTTGGCTATATGTACGTTATGTGCTCACATATTCTTTGCTTAAGATTATGAAGCTGGAGCATCTTTTTAAATAAAGATTTTCCTCGGCATAAAAAACAACTGCCTAAATATAAAAACACGGTTTATTTGAAGTAGTTTTTTGCATGTAATAATAGATTTTTAAACTCTGAATTTTATATAAATATTTGCTTATTTTTAATAAAAAAAATACAAAACCGTAAAAAACATAAAAAAACATCAAACTAAATTTTTTCAATACCCGTTTGTCGCAAAAATTACAACTAAATCTTTTTTTTAGCCAAAATACTTTTTAAACTCTTTTTTTTAGATTATAAAACTAAAGAAGTAAGCAAAGTATTAAATTTATGCAGAACAACTCTAAGAAGATTATTAATAGGCTGTTTATGGCTTCAAACAAATACTATATATCACAATGATAATTTGAATTTACTAACGGTGTAAAAGAGATCTGGCAATAAGAGAAAAAACAAATATATGCAGATAACTTACTAGTTTTTAAATCAATCGATAGTAAAATTTGTTTTGATTTTGTTTACGTTTTATTTTTATACTCCATTCCTATTTCTATTTTTGTTTTATTTTTACAAAGGTATATAAAGTTGTGGTTTGTCAAAAAAAAGGTTTTTTAATTTTCTTTTTGTCAAAAAGAAGCAAGTTAACAAATTACACTTCTCTACATAGAAATCATGTCTAAAAAAAAGAAAAAAAAACACCCACACAAATATAATTAGGTTTTTTTTTGTTTGCAAATTTTATACCATATTAAACCAAATATGCTCTATTTAGTTTATATCAATATGTTGAACTAGTAGAAAAAGCTTATGTTTGTATTAGTAAAGCTGTGTCAGTGGCGTATCCAGGAATTTTTGAGCCCGGGGGTAGTCAGTGTTTTTTAAAAAGTTGGGCTTAAAAACCTTGTTTTTCGATGTTTTAAAGTTTATAACATTTTTTTGAAAAAATTTTATTTTAAATTTTTTTATTTGGATTCTTAAAATAAAAAAAATCTCTGCACAAAAAAAGACCCCTCCTTAAATTCAGGCGTGAAAAATTTTCTGTAGGAGGGAAGAGGGTGTACACCCCCCCTACCCCCCCCCCTGGGTACGCCACTGCTTTGCATTAATAGGGGTTCTTTTTTTATGGATTTTTTTTGTAACAAAAAAACTTTTTTTGTTTTTTTTTTTTGCTAAAAACAATTAGAAAAGAATGATAATTTACAAACATAGTTTTATTTTGTGTAAATTTGTAATTAACTTTTTTTGCAGCCTATTTGTTTTCTTTTATGGTATTTTTCAGTTTTAAGGGTTTTTGCATTGTTGTATGAAAACAAAAAATACATATAATAAAATTTTGTGTGTTTTTATTTACGTAATCTTTATTTTTTTTATTTGAATACTTTTCGCTTTTATTGTCTTTCCGATAATTTTACAGTAGAACGAAAATTTGCCGAATACAAAATTTTACAGAACACCGGAATCGGACACCGATTTTTTAAAGAAGTTGACCGGATCAAAAACTGTATAAAAAACTTATTTTGAAGCGAATTCAATGAAGAAATAACTATTTGAAAAAACTTCATAAGTATTTATTTGAAAACAATAAATATTGCTATAAGTATTATCTGCAAAAAAGTTATTAAAAATACGTAATTATTTTAAATGCACAATACTGATGCATTATAAAAGCAGCAAAATGATTTTTTTTTAAAAAAGCATCTTACAAATATTATTAATGATAAATACAGACTGCTTCTTAGACAATGTGCGTTTTGTTGAAAAACAAAATCTTTTGATTCTTGGTTGTACCAAAAAGACATTTCTGTTGCGCTAGACACTAAAAACTTTTCTTATTATTGTTTAATCTTAAAAAAAGACAGTAAAATTATTTTAAGAGTTTCGCTCGAACTAAAAACTGATTTAAAAAAGGCATTAAGTCTATAATTTTTTTTGCATTAAAGTAATGATTAAATCTTGTATTCATGTTTGATTTACTTTTTTTTTGTAATAACGGGGTTTAAAAATGTTTTGCTATATATTATATTTATCAAAAAAAAATAAATACAGCCCCTGTGCAAAAAAACTTTTTGTTTCATATTTCAACGATGAATTACATTTACTTTACTATATTAAACAGCAAAGTTTTTGAGTATTCATAAGAAAAAAATGCGTTGATTTTTTTTTTCGTTTACAAAGACTACTTTATACTAGTTTTTGAAACAACGAAATACATTGCTTAGAGTTGTTTATACACACTAGAAACAAAAAACGTTATGTATACAGTCTTATGAACATGTTGATGAAAAAGCCGGTAGATTACGGATCTTTAAATTTTTGTTTTTGTAGTAGCCACGTAAAAATACGGATATGGCTTTCTAAAAAAATTTAGTTTTACTGTAAGAATCGGTGGTAAAAATAGAAAAAAAAAACCAATACCAAAATCAAAATCAAAACCAAAAACTGTTATTATAATATCTAATGTATTACAAGGAGTAACATGTGGAAAATCATTTTTGGTTTTGAAAATCCCGACTATTTATAAGAAACTGTTAAAAAAATGTCAAAATACACGTTATTCATTTGATAAATATATATTTTTGCAAATCAACATATTTATACATCATTTGCGGCTTTAAATTGTAAGAAAGATATTTTTATAAAATTTTTCTACATAAGCGAATTATCTTAACTTTGTTTTTGTTATAAATATTGTTTTAAAGAGCGTTTTTAATAACTATAGTATTTTAATTTTTGAAGTTATTTGCATTTTTTTGCAGTAAATACCTATGTTGATATTTTTAGTTTCATATGTCTTTAATATAATGTTGAGGCGAGAATCACAACTATACAATTTGCGCGTTTCTGGTAGAAACTTCTTTGCAATACAGTATTCGCTAACACGCGATTCTTTGTTTGCTAACGAGTGAACATGGCATATGTAAAGTTTAAGCTTATTAAATTTACTTAAGCGTACATGGCTCTCTAAAAGCACAAAAAAAAAATCAAAAATTACTATGATATTGAACACTTGAGAATGCAACAAGATCGTAATTAGAGATAAGAAGTGTATTATGTACATGATGGAATGTGGTCATATACACAAACAAGCATATTTTTTTTAGAATATGTTATGTCTTGAAAGTTGAATCTGTAAAGCCGCTCTAAAATATAATTTTTATTTGCAATATACACTTACGATCTTATTAACAATTTATCATCTTGCCAGTCACTTACAGTCACGCTTATATTTCTCACATATGAAGCAACATTGTTTAGTATATCAATATCAAAAGCTCTGGAATTAAGATCGGATACAATAGATTCATTTCGTAATCTTACTTTTTTTCTTTTATGCATTCCGATGTTAGATCCATTACAAGTTCCTGAAACACTTTCCAGTATTAAAGATATACTTGACACCCGGCACATGTATGATTTGTTTCTGATATCTTTTTTTAATACTAAAAATCTCTGCAAAGTCTGATTGCAGCATATGTGTCGTACAAAACAGGAAGATTAAACTGAGGCATACAGTCTAGCAATTTTTTAGCAAGTATTTACATAAATTATTTATATTGAATTTTACAGAATTTGCGGGATGATAAATATGAAAGGCGTTAAGAAAATAAATTTAAAGTAAGTAAAAAAACTGCTTGCGATTTTTTTTCCTTGAACTGCTTTTATAGTCATATAATAAAAAAAAATGAGTATATCGATCTATCCCATTCATATATTTGTTAGCAAATATAATGGTCTTTGGCATTTTCTTTTTTCTACTGTTGCAAATTTACGATTTGTACTGTTGTCCTTTTCTACCTCTTTTTATCCGATAATTCACATACATCTTTGTACACAGTGCTAGTTAATGATACGAACTTGTTTGTATTATAAAAAAAGAAAAATATATTGTTACAAATATGTTGACAGATGTGCAATCTTAACTTTTATACCTGAGCGTCAGATATGATAAGAAAACATCACTCTCTTGAGCCAAGTATATTGTTTGTAGAATTTCTCTGATAAACAACAATTTCTAGAAATCTTCAGAGTTGTGCAGAGTGTCCATATATAAAATCCTAAGGCTTTTTTATATCTATTCAACATCTCAGGAATTATCGTAATAAATTCACTTTCCCTACCAAACACTTGTAAGTTTAACACAAAACGCGTCTGTCCATCAGTTGGTAAGGTAATTATATGCGCATTTTTTCGGCTTGTGGCCTTTTTTTGTGTTAAGTATTCTCGCTTTTTATACTCAAGAATATTTCGTCCAGTGATATATATTAAACTGGTACAAATTGAGACTTGAATAAATCTAGTAGCTTACCAATAGGTTTCGGTAGTTTTATAATAACTCCAATTTTTTTTCAGACGTATAAAAAAATGTAAAGGTAAATTTCAAAAGGCAAATCTACAGATGCCATACTTTGTATGTAATAGGGTTGTAACTAGGGATGCACCGCATAAAATTTTCGATCCGGTATGCATCATATTCGGTATATTCGGCCACACTAATATAGCAATCGGTATTCGTATTTATTATATGCACTATGCCGAACGTACACAAACAAAATATCGAGTAATTTTTTTTTTTTATTATTTATTGCTGAAGTGAGGTCAGCATCTCGCGTTTTTCGTCCCTTAATCGGTTTTTCTGTTTAGTAAATATGTATCCTAATTCAGAAAACACCCTTTTACTGGAAATGCTAGTAGATGGAAACAGAAAAAAATCTTGAGCTATTTAAAACAGCAACGGATATTTGATGTGATTTTTTTCTACCACTCTGATACTGATCCATTTTTCTCTAGATGCTGTACTTGTGTGTACACATCAATTTCCCCTAACAACATATCTTTCCAGTTACTAATTATTGTACCTGTTTTTTCGTGGCTTTTACATTCAATACATTCACTTAAAATTTTGTCAAGGGTTTCTCGTAAAAAATGTGTGTTATCTTTATCATCTGTTACAGAAAGTTCAGGTGCAATCTTTACTAGGATACTTGGTGGTGATTTAGTCTGTGGAAAGTAGATGTTTTTTTGTACCTTTTTGTGGTTCTTCTGTTCCGTTATATACTACAAACTTGTTTTATGCATTTTAGCAATATGATAACTCATTTCATTCTAAAATTAACTTCAAAAAACGAGTACTAAAATCTCGGATCTAAAAAAGTTGAAATTATGTGATATTTATCAAAAAAATGATGCGAGAATCTTGATTTTACCTCTTATATTATATGTTCTGCAATTTTTTATCAAATCTATATTCTTTTTGCTTAATAATTCATTAATGGCTTTATTAAATTAATAAACTCAGAAATAGGGCTTTTTCCCTACTGCAACTAACGGTTATTATGTTAAATGGTTTACATATTCTCATATATACTAAAATATTATCAGCGTCACTTTTTTCTATAGAATGTCTAGTTTTGTTGCCGGATAAATATCCATATATAGCTGTTTTTTGTTCTTACATTCTTTTAAGCAAGTAAAAAGTTAATTAAATCTGGTATCAATATCCTGTCTAATCTTATGTTTTGGCAAAGACAATGCATGTTATATTTTTTGTAGCTTATTGTTAGCCGAAGAAGAATGGTTAAAGTGTCCTACAATACCTTGGCATTTTTTAATTAGTGATTTCATTTTTAATTTTTTTTTTCATTACTGATTAAATAACCAACTGCAGTGTGTGCAAGAAACAAGACGCAAATGCTATTGTATAAATTTACCATCCTTTTGTATATTTCTCGCGCCATCACGACTTTTTATTGAGATCAAATTTTTCTTTAGGCCCCAATTATTTATCATAGAACTTATTGATTCAGAAATATTCACTCCAGAATGCGATTGTATAACTGGTTTAACATGCAAAAGATTTACTTTATAAATATAATTATTGTCAATAAAATGTATTGTAAAACTTATAAATCCTCATGTATTGTTGTTTTTCCAAATATCAGTTGTAAATGAGTAAAACTTGGCACTGTTGATTTCGTTTTTTATCCTTTCAATATTTTCATTTTATATTTTTTGGTCTGATTTGTTCAGAGCAATATTTCCTACACGGAATCTTATAGTTGTGGGACAGATGAAGAAATAATTTTACAAATCCTGTATCTTCACATATAGAAAAAGTCTGATTGTCCATGGCAATCATCGTTCCGATTTTGGTATGTATTGTTAGTGCACGTGGATCATTGATCTGCGCTCATCATCCAAAAATCTTTTTAAATTTTTCACTGATGCTTTTTTATGTATCTTCACATTTATAATTGCGCTGATTTTCATCTTCTATATATAATAGATGCTTTTCCGTATAAAACCTTTGCAAGTGATACATAAGTGGGTTTTTGATGCATTTTTTCCTTCACCCCCACGAAAAATTCTTTTTTCCTATCATAATTTGCATAACACGAACACTGGGTTGTCTTTGTCAATATCAAAGTAATTCCATAGTATCGATTTTTGTTCAATCATTTTATAAGGGCAAAGAAAGAAAAAAAAACCAATAAAGAATACAACGGAGGAAAACCAATATTGCAAAAAAAAGAAAAAACATAATAAAAAATCAGAAGCAGGAAAACCAAAAAAAAAGGAAAAAGTAGAAACTTAATAATAATATAAGATAACAAAAACACTAAAAAATATAACGGCTATATAGATTCGTGTTTATTTTTAGTATAATTAATATATTTTTTGAACTGAGTACATATAAATTTTTTTTTTCTTAAAAACAAAAAACACTACAAAGGCAAACATAAAAACATTTTATATGCATGTTTTGGTGCTTATTATTTTATTGCAATCAGCCAAAGAAAATAAATTCGGCGTGTTCGGCATATTCGGCTAATTTTTAAATTTAACGATTCGGTATCCGGTCAAAACGAAAAATCGTATTGTTTCGTTACCATCCCTAGTTGTAACTGAAAGATGGGTTGTCCCAGCACATTTTGTAATTTATCGGTTTTTCGAGAAAAAATAAGCAATAGTCAGGTAACACATAAAAAACATTTTTATTGATACACGCGTTGGCTACTTCAACACCCTTTGTATTTTTCTTTTAAATCTTTTTGTTTATTTGTATTAATATATAAGATACTACTTACGATGAGTAAAACAACGATATTGTAGCATAGGTGACGTACAGAATTTACTGTTGATCTCAGATCTTTTTATGGGTAAACACAGGAATTTTTATTGTTTCTATTCCCGTTATTTATTGCAAGTTCTTTCTTCTATCGTTCGCAGAGGCTGTTTAAGAACGAACTCAGGTACCGTAAAAAAGCGTGTCGTGTCTAATTTCAACATAAGAAGTGTATCCATGGTTTTTTATGGTGTCTATTTTTATTTAATCAGTTAATATACAAAATAACTAAAAATATAACAATAAAAAAAAGCGTATTTCCTTTTTTTTAAGTATAAAACACAAAAAACACAAGAAACAAAGCTATTTTTGACAGGGTTACAATTCTTGCAAGATAGCACTAACAACTAAAAACTGGAAAGATATAACTGAGTTGTAATCAAATTAAAAAAGATCTTCATAATACTACAAACAGCAAAATTAACCGGAAATAAAAACTAATCACTTATTTATTGAAACGATCGATACTTTGTTGAGTCCTCAAATGATCTCACTATTTAAACTCGTTTTGTTTTTGCAATAATTTAAAATACAAAAATACGAAGAAAAAGTTACTTTAGACACGTTCTATTTGTATCTTACAACCAATAAAAGGAAAATAAATTTACCTTTGGATGTTTGGCAGTTTAAAATCTATTGCCTAATATTATGATCGTTTTTTCAACGTAAACTTTACAATAAAAACCCATACTTGGTATATTATATAATATTATAACATTTTTTCACTATATTTTACTTTTTTGGAATTCATTTGCTTTTTATAAAAATAATTCTTTTTATTTCTTTCTTTTAAATATGTATTAAAAGTATAAAATGTAACTTTTACAAGAACTGCTTGCTACTATAATTTTTTTATTAATTTCGTTAAAAAATGAATAATTTACAAAAAACATATATATATATATTGCATGCTGTACAAGTAACAAAGAGTCGTTAAAAACACAACGGTACAAATCACCGCACGTTGAAGTACCTAATTTAAATACTTTTAAAGTATCACAACTCAAAAAAACTGGATAGAAGTATAATAGCTTGCCAAAAATTGCTTGTTTTTATACCGTTAGCTTTCTTATAAAAAAAAATTCTTGTATAAATGTTTCTAATGTAAGCCCGAAATTTCACAACATTTTTGCGTGTGTTTCTTGTTACATTTTTGTTTTAGTTATGTCTGCAATTATTATAACAAGTTTATTAAAAACACTGCTTTTTTATATCAATAGCTTGCGCCCTACTCTGAAAACTTTCGAAATTGCTTTAAAGATTTTTCGCTATACAATCACTTGGTAGATATGCAGTGTAAATTTTTTTTTAACAAATCATCTTTTTCAAACAAAAACGAACGTAAAACATCATTCAAAAAACGGTTAAAATCTATTTATACATAATATTTTTGTGTATGATTATCTCAAAAACATACTTATGTTATATGATACTGTATAAAAAAGGCTTGGTATAAGGTCATCTAAACGATTTTGATTTTTAGTTTTAATTTAGATAAAAGAGAAACGATAAAAGATAAAAATTTTACGGTAAGATATGCATTGAATAAAAAATTAAATTGGTTTTGCTGCCATCTTTATAAGCAAATAAGTCATAAACAGAATTACTTAATAATTTGTTTCTATAGGCAAGAAAAAAAAATTGATTTTTTTAATTAAAACGGGTGCATTAATAAACGTTTGCTGACGCAACAGTAGAAATTTTCTCTTGTATTTTTGCACGTAAAAATTTATAAACCGTATTTATTAGGTTTTAGAGTTCGACGGTATGTTTTTTTTTTTACATTGTAAATACTACAAAAAGCTTTGTTGCATTACAAATATTTCAAAGGATATTGTGTATTCTTTCATACTTTTATGTTTTTATTTTAGTTTTGTAATATGCTACATGACTTTTTTTGTATACCAGAATATTATACCCGATTCTTTTATTTGCAACTACAAAAACAACGATTAAGCGGGTTTTCCTAAAAATGATATACCAGCAGGAAAAATATGTATATTTTAAAAAAAAAAGTATTACGTGTAAGAATTTACATAGCCGGCCACTTTTATTTTAAGTTTTTATGAGGTTTGTTTGTTAATTTTTTTTATTTTTATGGTGTAGCAAAGGGTTTATTCCGTAAAATTTTTAAATCAATATTTAAGCCTGTGCGCCTGTTGTTTATTTTACATTATTTAATTTTTTGCGTTGCCTCTTATCCGGTATAAAAATATATTACCCGGTACTCGGGGGTTGTTACCGTGTCATTCAATATTGTATTTTTTATTAATTGTTTTGTATTTTTTTAT
>JAQFYM010004695.1:0-14842 GCA_034694785.1 Agrenia bidenticulata
ATATTTGCATGGTGCCACTGGAAGTCATACAAATAATACATGTCTTTCTAGAGCCTAATCTCTACATTTTCCACAATGTACTTCGTTAACTTATTAATTTTCAGCCCACTGCCACTGCCTCCTAATCAAGGCTTTAAATAATTTGTCACTATGAGAAAACTTCCACGTCAAGGGGACAGTATTTACTCAAAAGTGTTCCCCAACTTTGGAACAACTCATCTTCAGTCATCAGTTGCTAATACCGAGAATGGCTATAGTTAGCTGCCCGCTTTATAATTGACAGAGTGACCTTACACATTTACTAGTGGCTTTCAATGTTAAAGTTATGGGAGAAAATCAATCAAAATTTCTCCTGCGAACCCATTGGTATTTTGGCAAGCCTAAAAATCTGGTGGTGGTTATTAGTCGGTTTACTGGTGTACAAACTCTATGTTCGTTACCTCGGTTAATTTGCAGATCTATTTAAATATCCCAACTTGCTATAATTTTTGGTTAAAAAAAACAATTATGCTTTTATTCCCTGGTAAAAGTAGTACACGGTTCAATTTATTTTGTAAGCAATCTGAATTCTGAAGCTTTCATGTTAAATTTGAATTGCATATTTGCATAGAGCATTGGCTCACATTTGTCATACCCGCAGTATTGATTTTATTGCATTGAATCTCAAGGGAAAAAATAATCTCCGAAATACCATAACTGCTTCCCATTTTGAGGATTTTTGAGCTTTTGCTCAAGCAAGACATTTGCTGCAAGAGAAGATTTCTATGGATAAGCAGATTTCATTCATTCCGCTCTGATTCCACCCAAGAGAATGGTGTTTTAATGCAGTACGTATAATACATGCAGAGATGTACGTATGCCTTGAGGAGCCCGGACCTACAGTCTGCTATTCTGGATAGAGCACTAGATAAATAGATTTAGTAACCCTTGAACGAAGGGATGTACTCGGTATAACAAAAGATGAAGTTCCTAAAGATATGAAGAGAGGGATAAAAATTACTTCCATAATGATTCACATGGGTTCTATCTCCATCCCTTTTTGGTGTAGTCTAAATTCATACGTACGTAATGATATCACGAGAAGGAAACGGCCCCCCGAAATTTCCCTATATTTCCCTTGGGACCTGCAACCTTCAGTGTGAACGAATGCTCAAGTTCCTAGCGTATATGGCGAGTTGTTGTAGGATCCCTTGGTAAGGAAACTCAAGCAGTTACATCAGTCTTGCTTGTGCACACATGCATTGAAAAATTGGATGACTAACAGTCATTGAGTCGTATTCTCGTATTTACGAAAGCTGGAGGAAATTGCAACCTCCTCCAGTTACTGATTGATCACTAAGCCTTCAACTTTTAGCCAGAACCGCTACTCCTAACCATGCAACTCAGGCAGTAAACACAGGCAATTCCAATTGACATTTGTCGAAACCTGTGTCACTCTCTTTGTCAAATCCACTGCACTTTCCAAGAAATCAAAGATCACTAACGACTAATTCAAAGGGTCGAAAAGTATGGCTTTGGTAAAAAAAACGAAAGGACTAAAGCTGAAACCGCTTCACTGCTTGAAAAAAGATCAATAAAAATTACTACCAAATCCGTGTAGAGAAGAAACATCAATTTTTGAAGTCTTTTGCTTTATTTTTCCACCTTTTCTTGCATTGTTTGCTCCGTAAGTTTATTACTGATGAACTCTGAAATCCCTGAAAGAACAAGACAAGCCCACAACAGCCAATAACAAGTAACCTCAAAGCTTAATAGAGCATAGAATTCGTTTACCAGCTTATTTATTTTTGCTTGTTTGGAATGTACGCACTAGGGAGCAGATGTCAAAGGATTTCGCGAATTTTGTTTCCCTTCCAAAGCCTCCTGTCCTCTATTTATAAGGATTAGTAAATAGTAACAAAGACTGGAAAAAGTGAATCCGTCTAGTAGGATGGGAAAAAAATTCTTCTCTATAAATTTAGAGTCGAATTGAAAAGTGGGAGCAGAGAGAAAAAGTATAAAAGAGCAAGGGTGGCTGGTCCTCTGTATATACTCGTACTTTGTATAGACCTCAATAGAAGATCTGTTTTGATAGGTTTCTTCCCGTTTTCAACTTCCCATTCCTATTTCGCCATAGAAAGTTGGCTTTTCATTTCTTTTCCTATGAACAAAACTGGGATCTAATCTTAAGGATTTCTTTTATTTTTCAGACCAAGGAGTAAATTTGATTTGACATTTGATTTTCTCATTTTTATAGCTCAACAAAATGCTCTTATGCTTTCTTGCCACGTTAACACTCTCTCTGCAGCCCCTTAGTACATATTTGGGAGCAGTAGTGTTAGTTTGAAGTATTGGTTAGCTTTGGAGGTTCTAGATTCCTTACTCCTGTGTAAGAACGTCGTCGGTAGCTTTGGTTGTTGGTGGCACGGGCTCGGCGTAAGTTAATAATGCCTTTCTGCAGAGTAAAAGTAAACTCATATCTTTACTACCGTTCTCATATGCTTATGAAAGCCGTGGTACTAGTTAGCAGAGAGTCGTGGAGGGACTGTAGTAGGTTGGAGTGTGGACTGTGGTAGTTAATGTTATATATATCCTGCAAAATATTATGTGGCGTGGTTCCATGCCTTATCTTGTAGAATTTTTGACAAATACCCAGTCAGACTGTATACATGCTTTCACTCCTCATAAGTTATACGCCACGAGGAGAATTCCTTTATGGTCTTTGTACAGGGCGGATATTTTTATGGAGAACGGGAGGACCCCAAAAGTCTTGGGTGTATTTTTGTATGAGCTGAGATGGAATAAGTACAGGATGAATGGACTGTTTCCTTTGATCATTTTTCAGAAGAAATCTCCCCAACACGCTATTGAAGGCTCATTTAGACTTTATAAAGTGAAAGTGGAAATCGGAAATGACTGATTTTTATGGGTTGTTCAAATGGATCACTGCATCCGATGATAATTCCCCCTTGACTCTTGGTTATAGATCATAAATATTATCGGTTTTTACTACTAGATAGGCGGTCCTTGGTAGATCCAACGCTTTTATAGTTCAGCTTACGGGTAAAGCGAATAATAATTGTACATTTACTTTCTTGAATAACTGAGGAACATTTTCTCAACTTCCTTATCACAGGGTGGGATCAACGAGGGAATAATTTCATTCTCCTAACTTATAAGAGTAGTGCACACGGTTGCAATATTCTAAGCAGCTTATTTTAAACACGAGAAAGTCTAGAAAGACCGACAACCGGTTGTTCCAGTGTCCAACTACTAACTTTACGGCATCCTTGTGATCATGAGTACTCATTAGACGTCAGCACTTTGAGAGTAAACCCCACGACCAGTCCTAATGCTAAGGTGATGATTCATTCGTACCAAAATCTACTTTTTATTGTTTTATTATATACTTTGTCAAGCTTCCGTGCTTAGTGCGTTGGGGTGTTGGAGTCCTTTCGGTTTCATTCTGCATACTATCAGCAGGACAATGTAACTAATATAAGGCTGTATTCGCTTTATGAAATACATACATGTCAGGCAATATCACCACAGAATATGTCAATGCATTGTTTATCTGTTTAATGAACTTATATAACCTTTGGTTTGATATGACATGCCCCATGTAATTAGAATACGAACTATGCTGGGGCTAGTGGCTTTATAAAATGTTAAAATACTGAATATTATTAGCTTAGGTTGGACTTGGTTACCAATTTCAGGTGGTAAATTCACAACATCGTTATCAAATGGAATAGGGAAAATCAATACCTGTTTTTGTGACACAAGTTAGGCATAGAAATAAAGTTATTGGCCACGTTCAGTTGGGTGTTTACCGTCTCACAGTTTTCGAAACTAAAATTGGGAAGGCTAAGGAACATCATAAAGATATTAGCATGCCTTGCCATGTGAACGGCCTAAAGGAAGGCTACTAAAGAATTTCGGCTCTGAAATGAACTCACATAATTATGGAATAAAGAATCAGCTGCCTTTGAAGAATTTTACACATGGAAACCCACTGCTTAGAATATTTACCTCCCAGTTATTGGAACCACGCGATATTTTTTTCCATACGTGTATAATGAAGATGCAGAGTAAAGTCAATGTATACTAAATCCAGCATTTTCGGCTGAAAAGTGTATTGAAAAATACAATATAGGATTTTATTAGATTTGTCCATTTCATTTCGCTGTGTTTATAGGAGAAGCTTAACTTTATGCTTTTGCTGCTTTGGGAAAAAGTTTTTCTTAACTACCATGAGTACCATGTACGATCATCAAAAAATCTTAGTATGGATTCGACTGGTTGACAACGCAAGAAATATTTAGCTTGATTTCCCGTTGAAAGTTGTAGGTTTGAATAAATAATCTTTGTTTCGTTAAAACGCCACTGGCCTTGGTACTAGGCAACTGCTAAACCTATGCCAATATATTGTGCACCTGATGAAACCTTCAGCAGTTATAGACTATGGCTTCCAAAAGTTCAAAATATGCGTGCTTCGTGTTTTCACCAATGAATACATAAATCATTTTTATTTATATGGAGAACCTTTTGTTCATCCTTTGGTCTTATTCATAAAATATAGGACTCTGTACGTCAGCTTATCTTTGTTTTATGTGCTTTGCGAAAAACAAAAGGCTAGAGCTTCATAATAAAATTGTGGAAGTACAACTATGACCTACAAATCCCTCAAAAATTTAAAATGAGAAGCTAGAGTTATTTGCTACTTGGTCCTACGTAGAAAATTTCTATCTGTATTCAAATCTCATTGTACCTGCCGAACTCGTGGACACATTGGCAATTTTTTAAAATCAAAACGATAAGATGTCGGAAAATTCGTAATTTAATTAGTTTTTCCAAGCAGCTGACTCTCAAAAAATAGCAAAAGCACACACCTACAAATCCTTCGAAAAGTTAAGCTTATTTAAGTTAAGTTATTCCTTCTGTCCACTTACATTGCACTCGTATCAATTTTTGAGATTTACTTTAAGTTTGATTAAACCTGAATGAACTTGTGGATATAAACTTCTGTGAAGTAACAAATAAATTTAAAATCAGAAAAATCATTACTGTTTTATATTTAGCTTCATCAGTTAATTGGTTTTCAAGATATAGATGTGTACACCTCAAATACGAGTAGATAGTAAGAATAATATACAACCCTTTACTATTGGAAGAACAAAGTCGTTAGGATTTTTGTGCGGGTAAAATGTACTCTATGGATTGGAAGAAGGATCCATTTTCTATTTGACAGAGGCTTTGAGCTTAAATGTAAAAATAAGGGAAGAAGGCCCTTGTGATTGTGTGATGATGATATTACATTTATAATGAGAGCATGAAAAGGAAAAAGCTTGAGAATTGAGAGCGTTTGCTGAACATGTGTTCCAAGTTCTCACCATCATCACCAAAACTTTATTTAATTCACTCGCCCAGCTCTTCTTCAGAAATATATGAAGCTGTTATGCTCATGAAGCTTTTGTACTCCCAACTCTCTAAACACAAGTACTTGGCCGTGCTAGAACAGATACAAGGAAATGTACAAATTTTCTTGTTTATCTGACTATGGTTTCGTGGTTTCATATCAAATATTGAGTGTTCGAGGTCTTTTCATTCAGAGTTCTGAGGCTAGACAATCATCACCAAGAGCTAACTAAATATCAACTATTGTGTTCCCAAAATGGGAGTAAGTATCACACACTTGGTACCCTACTTCCAAATTCCAATTCTAGACTGATGAGTCTCATTTCTGCATGTTTTCAATTCACATTCCGTTTTGTTCTTGTCATTCTTGGACACATAAAAAATAAGGACTTGTTTTTATTCTGAGTTTTTGGAAGATCATTTCTACCCATATGCCGATGGTGGCTAGACAAAACGATTAAGTAACTATAAGTATTATTTTCTACTTTCTACGCTAGTGCAACCACTGTACGAGGCCAAACTCGTACATGTACTCGTATGCAATGTAAGAACATGATCTTCTTTGAAAAGAAAGCTCTCAAAAATATTGAAGAAAAAATCCAAGGTAAACCCCAAATGTACATACATAAGTGTGTAAGTGTATTAATATGACCTCATTGCTGGAGTTTTGTAGATATTGATGTAGGGTATGAGGGTATAGAAAATTTGAACATATTTCCTCCATCAGAAGCAAGTTGGAAGCAAGTTGGAAGGTGTGTGCTTGTGTATATACCTAACTAACCAAGAATAATAACTTTTGATGAACAGGGAACACGCGATAGCATAAAAAAAGTGGAAAATTAGGCTCAAGTTTTTGCATCAAATTGGGCTTTCCTTATAGCCAAACGTGTAAGGTACTAAGGTATCAAACTCAACTGAACGCTTAAATCTAGTGCATAAACTACTTCATGTGATATGCTTCCGTAGTGGTGATAAGGGAGATATCAAAGAATCCGTCTGATGACTACCTGCTGAATTAATGAGACCAATTCCATTTCTTTTACAGCCCTTGAAAGTCCAACAACTTTAGAGTGCGAAAGTGAGAGAGTGTTTTCACATTCGGCGTTGAAAATAAACTTTTATCTCTTACGAATGTCTTCATCTTTGGATACTTTGAACTGAGTGTATGAATACGACGATAATATTTCAATATGCAAATCAGTATCTGTTACCGCATAGCAAAATTTAAATGGATGGTAAACAAATGCTTAGGCCATGTTGGTTTTTTTAAAGAAATGCTAAACAATTTTTTGAATCTGAAATTTTTACAATTTTTTTGGTCGTTTAATCTAATTGTGGCAAATTTCTAGTAGTTCAAAGTTCAATCTATTTTAAAATTGTTGACGCTTTCCCACGCAAACATTGGATTATTTTGAAATCCGTATGTCAATTGAAAATATTTCATGTCAGCAATGAAGCCATACAATTTTATTGCACTGCCGAATCAGTGATACATAGAATCGTGTTTCCCAGGATCCCAAATACTGAGAACGACAGAGTTCAATCCTGGCAATGAATCCATACTAATCTGTTCTTGTGAATGTTGAATAGCACTAAATTATTTTGTACGAGACAATCAAACATCAGCAGCTCATCAATTCCCATCAGCGGAAATATTTTTCCCCTTTTCGCTCGCAAATTATCCCACATTTATCACTCCAGCCAACATTTGCCTCTCTGCAGCTAAGCAATCCTTCTGACTTGTTCCAACTTCTCGGAATATGCATGAAAATATATCACGGACTTGATAGGTTGAATGCTGAATGTACATAAGTAATTTGAATTTGTAGAGAGACAGACTTACAGGCTGCAGACGAGTAAAATGAAACGATTTCATGGAGTTCAGCATTTCGGACGAACTGCGAACTGTGTGAACATCCGGGCCCCCTGATGCTCGTTGGTCTGACTTGACACACACGGCTTGAATTCAATATTGAAATTGGGGATCCTCCGTCTCTCATTTAGCCATTTGTTCTTCCTATTTGTGAGGATGTTCCAGGTTCTGGATTCGTCTAGGTAGAACGGAGACGAACAATCAGACACAGATTTCTATAAACAAGTGTTCACCATTACAGCACCTAGCTTGCTGGGAGATAGATATTCAGATTGGAAATGGGAGTGCCCTATGGATCTCTTGTTCATTTCATGTCGAGATTCACACTTTGCATTGAGCAATATTGTGGCTTCCTTGATTGTAGTATTTAGGGATTTCATTTCAGTCACCTTCCAGTTCAACCCTTGTGTACGGAGTTTTGAACGTCTTTTTAATTAGCTAGCCTTATATGCAGAGAAACAAATACTATTTATTAATTCATGTATCTTCGTCTTTCAATGCTGAAAGTCGTACGAGCTTAGGCTTTGTCTATGTCATTAGCAAAGCTACAGTCCTTATATATGGTGTTGTGTTCCTATAGGCCAAGCAATGTACATTTCTTATATTCCAAGGCCCAGTTATACTTTTTATTCTGAATAGCCCCTCTTAATTCCAAAAGGAGGATTTTCCACTCCAAAGACTCTTTTTAAATATAGAGGTAGGATCTGATGGGATGAAGGAAGTCGGGATGAAGGGTCAATCAGACATTGCTTTGACAGAAATACGTGCCCTGGATTTTAAGAGGCTGTAAGCGCTTTTTCTGAGAGAATAAGATCTCACAATCTTAAACCTTTTCCTATGATTTGTCATATCAAAACAATCTTTGAATGTAAACTACTCTATTTTCACGTGTATCTGGGCAATCTGAATTTAAAAAAGTTTCTACAACCAGCTGTCCCAGATGTAAAGGTTTAAGTCAAATGTCAATGTCAAAGCCAACTCATAATCTGTAATTCTCTATAAAAAAACTGCTTTCCGGAAGATATTTCCAAAGTACACCCGATGCTATCTTTCCATTTCATTGTCTCCCTCTTTTCGTTATGGAACGATTTCTATCATTCCCTAGCATCGAACTCTGGTCCTTTGTATTTTTATAAGTACGTACCAACGCAGTACGCACACAAACACACCCCTAGTATATTTTTCTTTACCCTCCAGTTATTCCAAAAATGTTGTGAAATTTGCAGGAGAAATATCAAAAGAAGGGAGGAGAGAGATAAGATCAAAAATTTCCTTTCTTGATTTTAGTACTTGATGGAATTCGTTCATTCTTTTATTGGGCACTTTATCTTGAAGGATCAACATGCCTGGGAACGCGTGAAAAGACAAACAGACAATAAAAATTCCTCGATTCTGGAAATTCCTTAGAGTGTTCTTCAGCTAGAGTGATTTTTTGGCAGACTCTGGAAACTAATCTCCTACATGTAAAGCCAACACGGATAAATTTCATTGAGAGAAGGCGGATGGCATTAATTAATTTTAAACTTATATCCCTTCTACCTCTTACCCTCTCATATAGCTAGCTCTCTCATGCTCATTCCCTCCGTCCAGTTAGGGTCGTTCAGTTATAAGTATAAAAAAAAGATCAAAGAAGTCCGTAATTTATAGCCAAGATCATAGATCTCATCTTCATTATTGCTTTAACGTGATCTAATTATAAATATGAATGTATCTATTTGTTTCGAAAGCGTTTATCATCTTTCTTATCCCTCCTTGCCCTATACTGGTACCTAGAGAGTTTCAAAGATTGAGGTGGAAGATTTTAAGGGCTGAGAAAGAAGTTGGTGAAAAGGGATGCAGAGCATTAAACATGCTGGAAGGTAATATTAAGAACCCAGGTGGTTTTTATAAGGCTTATGTACAGGAAATAAGCCAAACCTAAGTATCAGAACGGATTTGGTACGAAAGAGCATAGTACAAGGTAGATAGAGGTAGATATAATTTCTTGGGACTTTCCCTCAAGATTTACGAGTAGAGTTTAGCTCTCACGAGACCACCAGGTAGCTGTTGTCGGTTGCCGAGGTGAATTATTACCCTGTAGGACTAGATCCTACTTACCCTGAGCAATACACTTCTCAAGATATCATAGTCTCCTCCAAACTAACTCTTCCCACATTCCCATGAATTCATGCATACAAAAACACCTTTGCAACTTCTTTCTCCTCCGCGTTTACAGTAACATCTGCCTAATTCCGTTTACTAAATCAAATATTATTATGGAATTTTGCATCCTTGGAGGAGCTTGAACAAATTTTGCAGAGGGATAGTAAAAGAGCTGAAAAGAAAGACAGAAATCTTGAATCCGCTTGTGTAGTTTTATTTTGAATCTAGCATGCATGCACTATTCATAGAATACGATTTAAAATAGAATCCCAGTGGAGGAATACAATTTACAAGACACGGTGCAATCCGATTATCGTTGTGATTTTAGAAACCAAAGAGGTCTGCCTGTGTAATTTGTGACAGAATGCTTGTTTTGGTTAGCCAGATAGAATACAAAATCTTTTAGCATCATTGTTCTAGAATATGGAAGGAACGTGTCGAATTCAAAGTTTTATCCAAGGCAGTAAATGGTTGAAAAAGTGTAAACCTTGTGTGTAAAAACAGATTCATGCATTTAACGTTTTTTCTAACTTATAATTTCTTGGAAGCCATCCCTTCCAGCATACAATTATTTCTGAACGTGCAAATTTACCATCAGATATGCTGTATATACCTCATACACAATTGTACCTTCGGCTACACTTTGTTACGGTTTACTAACCGAGATGCCTGTATCTCTATGTAACTCAATTAACTTAAATTTAGTCTAGAGAAAAATGCAGCTGTAAGCCGGGCTCGTTATGAAATTTGCCACAGCTTGTGTTCCGCTTGACTATTGACAGACAACTCCCATTGTGTTCGAAGGCCGCTGGTTAATGGTTTATGAGTTTCCAATTTTGTATTTAATTTAACAACTCGTCGTTCGACATTATTTCTTGGCTAGGCCAAGCGTGTAGGGTCTGCGCATTCCGGATGGTGCTAAATAGCCCATTAACATAACTCTGTTATCATAAAATAGCCCCTTGGCACGACATTTGCCAAAAATTACGAACGCTCATAACCGCACTTAAACTGTCTCATCCTCTTTCATTGAAATTCTTGTTAACTTATTGTAACACTACACTCTACAGAAAGTTCTATAGAGCTGGTCCCCTCTGAGTAATTTGAGATTCTTGTAGAATGCTAGGAATTAGTTCCTTCCGACTTTGCTTGGGCAATAACTTTTCCTTAAGATCAGTAGCTATGATGTGGGGGTATGTATAGTTTTAAATATTTAGAATATTATCTTAAATTATGGCCTTGTGCTTACCAACTTGCCGGTTAAACCTATTTGCTCCAGGTCCATTAAGTCTAATAAGTGAAAATTAATGGCCCTCTGGCTTTTCATAATTGGAACTACATTAATCCCTTTCATTAGCCTACAAATTATACCGACCTACTCATAAGGCCGCACAATTGCTTTCCCAACAAATATACGGCAAGTATAATTTCCAAGTTTGGAATAGCTCGACCACACTAAAGATCATTCCCGTGATAGGCCGCTACTCAGTTATTCTCCATTCCCCCTAAATGACACGACCAATTGAAATTATCCATATTAAAAATATACAGGGAGCCTTGAAGCCTTCCCCACAAAATACAACCCCGAAAGGTACGCAGCAGTTAAGCCATATCTGGAGAAAGTCCATTGGAAGTAAAAAATATTATCGCTGTCACTTTCAAGCAGACGCTGTCACTTTTTAAACGACATGGATTTTACGTAAATGGATCTTGGTTGTGTAAAGTGAGATTTTAATTTCAAGTTGTGCGGGAAAGCAAGATAATCAATAAACGGAAAGTGGGCTAAAAGTTGTGTAAAAAGCAAAAGCCAAGCGGAACGGTCTAAGCGTCTATCACCTTCGGAAACCATGTATATATATTTTTTTTTACTAAAAATGAAGGCCCCCGTCTCTCAACATGAATCATTCAATTTTTCTCTCCAGGAGTGTCAAATTCACACATTTGCATGCATTACTGAGTGTGAGTATTATTGAAAAGGACTGCGGCGTATACATAGTTCTGTATATGATAGAAGCCCTCTCTCTCTCTCGTTCTCATTTCTCACTTTGCAGTAGAAATGGAAATAGTGTTAGGGCCCAGTCAGAGCAGGTTACATATTTTGTATGGAAACATAGTAAACCGCTTTCCTCGTCGAATAGTTAAAAAGCTATTTGGAAGTGAGACTAGTGGGAATAACTTAGGGAAAGTAAAAGATGGCTGTCACCACTTTAAAAAATTGATAGACTCGGTGGAAATGAAGGGAAGTGGAGTAAATCAGACAGCAAACGGGAGAGTGAAGGCTGCCTTCAAGTTTTGACAAGCTTTTATTATCCACTGGATTATGGAGACCAGGATACGCACAACTTGGACTTTATGGTTGCCGTGGGGCAATTCATATAGTTTATATAAATCCAGCTCCAGCAGTTGAGGATGACAAAAGAAATTAGGTTTAGAATTGACTTGAGTCATCCATCCATATCTTTCCTACCAATTCTAAGGTATTTTATGAAGTATAATCTGATTTTTCTTGGAATATTTTATCCCACAGGGTTTAAGGGAGATGACGGTTTGCGTCTGTATTTAAATGACTTCAGTCACATTTAGCCGTCAGATGTCAAATGCTTGGGAAACTCGAGTTTTATAATGCTTTTGTGGAAATATTCTCATTTGCTCTTAGGAAATACAGAAGATTTGCATTTATTTTTCTGAAAGCTTCAGTCATCATATAAGTGAATTTTCCGTAAAAAATGTCTACCCGGGTCGGGTTTATGAGACCATCAGAACATGCTAAATGGAAAACATATCTCATGTCTTAAGATGCGTACTTGCATAACGGTCTAAAAGAAAAAGAAAACCCGTTCCTATACGTAATAGGGAAGCATTTAAAGACAAACTTTGTTCAAAATCAGATCTATGGTATTTGGCCCCAATCTGGAATCTATAAATCTTGAGCTACTTCATCCAATCCTTTGCAAAGATCGGCTTCTTGGCTTGGATTTCGTATAACAAAAAGGAGCCACGTTTTGCCACTAAAGTAGTTATGGTTCACAATGGACCTACTCTGTATTCAATTGGAGTCTCCTCTCGTGCCGAAGAGTAAAGATTGAAACCGTTTAGATTGGTTGGGGCTTCGTATAACAAGGCAGGAAAAAGAGTTTCTCGTCGGTGTGATATATGCACATATTACAACACTGCATGGTGTTGCATATGCAAGATATATGAGAAGAACTTGAAAGGGTCTATGTGGTCATGGAAACCCAATGTGTAATGATAAAACTAGTGCCACCACTATCTTTAAATCTATATGCTCTCAGGAAACCTCCAACTTTTTTTATAAGCCCTTAGGTTTAGACAGAAGAACCGTATTCCAGCGGTTCTATTTCATTGCCACTACTATCTGTCACAGCTGATTTCCTCCGAACTGATGCTTAACGACCTTCATTTACTTGGCCTATTAGTTTGGATATATGGTTAGGGAGGCTGTCACAAGAGCTTTGTGATACGACTTGGCTTCCTCTAAGAAAATAGATCGTTGCAGTTGATTTGATCCTTAAGGACCTTACGTTTTTTTAAATAGATTTACTAATCAAACATATAAAAAGGTCAGCCCATTCATTTTTGACTGCTTTGAGGGTAGAAAAATGTGGAATTTTGTCTCTCTCCGGGGATAGAAGATATGGCTTTGTATTATGCATGGAACATGGATATGTGCGAAGAAGATAGTTGTTAATCTTAGGATCAGAGTAACTTCCATTTTAATTTCATGGTTCTCATCATTCCGTCCCATCTATTACCCAAAGCTTTTCCGCACGAACTACCACTCCTACTATCATATCTTTGAGTACTTGAGCTATTCATTTAAGCATAGGGTTTGAGAGACTTGGAGCTTCTGCTTAGCAGCTACAGACAGGCAAACTGGCTTTGAAGATGAGATGTTGAACGAAAGGAACTTGAAGAAATATAAGAGCTGGGACTCTCATAACATTTTACTATGGACTGTGATACATACCGAAGGCATTTATTGCTTCTCAGCAGTGAAGAGAAATATGGAAAGATCTTAGAATCTTAGAAAGATCAAGATTCGAGTCTCTTGCTGGCTATCTTAGGATTTCCTTAAAATGCTCCCTCAAATCTTGTTTGGTGCTCCGCGGTCTGGGATAATTTATTGGCAAAGAGGAACCCGTTTATTTGGTTTATAATTCTAACTATTCATTCTCAGTCTACTTAAGAAGGGCTATGGTGCAATTTTCAAGGATATATGTATGACGGTATGGGGACTTGAACCAATCGGTCTTATAGTTTCGAAGAGCTGTATGAGCTGATGTAATACAGCTGAGGATTATTTATGTCTAGATTCGACGGAGAAGGCAGACTGAAGCTGGAAAGTATTTTTGAAATACTTTATTTTCCTATTGGAACATTCTGCTCTTTCAGGCTTCTCCGAGATCAGATTCCCAGTCGAGTTAGTTGTATAAGGATATAAAGGTTACTTGGATTTATCTTACAAGAAGGAGTGATGGTTTAGTACTTTGAAAGTCAGTTCAAACTGTGAGCATGATAAAATACTTATGTCCAATGCTTAAGACGAGTAAAAATTTGATTGAGGTGAGAATAACTGTGTTAGAGACGGTGTTTATGAATTTTGGTTGAATCAAAAGATGAATCCAAGGGGCGTATAGCCACGTGTAGCAATGTTGAGGATGTAGTTAAGAAATACAAGTATATATAACTAATATAAGTTCTATATGGTGTTGGCACTTTTTCATAATAAACTGCTTCAAGAGTTTTTTTTGTCGAGGGCATAAAATAAGAATAGTAAAATTTCAGAACCCGTTACATGTGACAAATACCCTTTAAACATCGCCACTGACAATAAGGGTCCTTTGGACTGCCAGCCAAGTGCCTCGCATCAAGTAATGGCTTCATATTATACATTGTATTATGTCAGATAAGATGCTATCGTAGGAATGTTTTTACGAACACAATAGATTTTGAAAACAGCTTGTTAAATCAGTCTGAAAAGTGTAGAAAATAGGAGACTCAACATACTCAAGAAGCCAAAAACAGAGAGGGGTGAGCAGCGGTGCTATTTTGTATACAAAGATTTTTCTCCGTGATCTATGTTATCTCCATTTTTCTGTGTTCTTTTTAGCTCTAGTGTAACTTTTAAGAGATGTCCTGCTGAGACCAAAATAAGAAATCCCTCCTTCACGTCCAAACCAAAAACGAAAGAAAAATGAGATATAATAATCAGTTTGGAATTGTAGCCTGAGTCTAAGGCAAAATAAAACTTGGGCTACATTCATAATAATACTTTGTATACGAACTCTTAGGGTAAATAAATCTAATATAGCTTTCCTATATTACCTATACACATTATTAAGTATCGACAGATACTTTATGCGAATGCTCTTGTGTCCGTCCGTCTGTCCGTCCGTCTGTCCGTCCGTC
>JAQFYM010004696.1:0-14841 GCA_034694785.1 Agrenia bidenticulata
GTCCCTGTAACCTAGCATAAACTGTTTACAAGCCCCAATCAATAACTTCGGGCACTGGCAAAACCCCGTATTTTTTTTGTCATATAAAATCAATACCAAGGGTTTTAAACCCAGCATTATCAGCAATAAAATAAGTTACAGTAAACAAAACTGTTAATGTTAAATTTTTCCTTTAAAAACGCAAATTAATTTAGGCGACAAATAAATTAAAACCTTTCATTCCTTTTTTTTAATTTACAACTTTGCAGTGTTTAAATTTTCTTAAAAGAAGAAACAACAATTAAAGAGTAATTTAAGAGTCTATAGCACGTGATTCAATATTTGCAGTATTTTGAATTACAAATAATATTTATATCCATAACAATAGTTAAGCAAAATTGACATAATAGGCTTTTCTTAAGTTTTCGACTATAGTAAATGCAAAAAACCATAATTAAATAGATACTATAGTAAAAAAAATTACTATGGTAAATATTTTGGGACAAGATATTTCTAAAAAAAAAATTCGCTAACAAAACTAGAGAATTTCAAGATGTATTCCTATAGTTAATTTAAATTGCAGTTTTCTTTTTGTAGTATTTATTATTTTGTCTGTTTATCTGTAAATTATTGTTAAATTTTAAGATTTATACTATAAAAAAAAGCAAAGATTGTAAATTTTATGTAAGTTTTTACCATAGTAGATCAATTTACTATAGCAAAATTTATGGGACAATTTTTCTCACAATTTTTTACTATAGTAAAAAAATTACTACAGTAAAAAAATAAAAAACTGTAACCAATAAACTTGATCAACAGAAAACAAAAATCAAATACTACAATCAGGGGTTCCGAAAAAAATATGGCCTCATACCATATATGGCCATATCCATATGGCCATAATGGGGGAAATAATTTTCCATATTTCTTCCATATGATATTTGTTACCAATACAACATGTACCACCTTTTACACAAAAGAACTGTTATCACAACCTTTTTATTTGTATAAACGTTACGATCTATGCGTCACTATTTGATTGTTTAATAATCTTTCTTTGATTTCCTAGAATATAAGAGTCTTAAAAAATCATTGTTAATAATTAGGAATACAAAAATATCTAAAAAATTACTATATATTTCGCAAAGTATACATTATCGAAAAAAATTACATGTTTCACTATTTATAGTATAATAATAAACAAAAAAACATACATATATGCACATTAGAAGATTTTAAAAATCATAATTTTTGTACAGAAGAAGTATCAAAAGACATTACTTTGTATTTTTAGCCATTTATTATAAATTATTATGTATTTGACAGTATAATCAGTGGCGTAGTTAAGGATTTTTTGAAGGGGGGTGCTGCTGTTTTTTTGTCCGCAAAAAAAACCCGTAACTTTTGATTTTTTATTTAAAAGATTTTAAGTTTGTATTTTTTATATAAAAAGTTTATTAATTTTTTGTACAAAAAAGTAATTTAATATTTTTACTGATATAATTTAAATTTGCATGTTTTTTTTATAGTAGTTGTTAACGCACAAGTCTCAATTTTTTTTAGACTAAAAAAATCATTACTGAAAATTTACTGAATTAAAAAATTTCTAATTGGAGCATTGAGAGGCGTAACCAGGAATTTTTTTGCCAGGGTCAAAGAAAAAAACTTAGCTTAAAAGAGTAAAAAAATATTTTTTTACTGAAAAAAATCAAAAAAATCAAAATTTAAAAAAGTATGATTTTCGAGGGTTATTGCGCCCCTTAAAAGGATTCCTCAGAGAAATTCTAGGCTTAATTTTGTCTAGGGGGTATTTGGACACGTTTTTTTCCATGGCGTCGCCACTAGGAGCATTATTGAAATTACATGAAAAAATGCAAAAATGCAATATTTTAAATTCTATACATGTGAAAAAACCCGATACTTTTTACAACATTGTTGCGTTTAAAGGCAAAAAACCTATTTTACACATTGAAAGCAAATAAACCAATAGTTTTACATTTCCAGAATGAATTAATTTTTGAAGTGCTAAAAAACATGCAATGAGTAAGTATATGTATAAAATAATACAAAAAAACTTTATATTTAAAATATACACATATACAAGTCTTTTCTTTTAGTAAGTTGCAAAGTCTAAATTGTTGTATAATAAACCTGATTGCAAGTGAAAAAAATTTTTATTATAAATATTGTTGTCAAAGCTTGCAAAAAAAAAGATTACTCAAGTAAATTTTTCAGCAACAACAAGATTTCAAGTCCGTAATGTAGTTAGCAGACTTTAATTAAGCAAAATTCTTTTAAGTAAAAAATGCTTATACCGGGGTAAAATTTTTTGCTCAAAACCAACAGGTATAATACAATATATATTTTTTAAAAGAAACTAGTTGTTTGATTTTTACCGCATAAAAAGATAAAAGTGCACAAAAAGTACGTGATTGCATAAAATTCAGAAAGCACACTATCATATGCTCCCTCCGTCCCAAATTTATTGTTGAAGAGCTTCGCAAATTTTCCCCAAATTAAGGGGTAAGTTCGACAATTAATGTGGGGGCGTAGGGAGAATATGTTTTTTTTTGTTTGTTACTTGTGTAAGTTGCTTAAAGTGCTTTTGCTTTTTGAGCCTTTATAAAAACTTCTTTTTACAAATATATTTTTATTTATAAAAAATCGTTAAAAAATTCTATAAAAAACTCTAAATTTCTTAATATTTGTGTAATATATTATGAATTTCGTTAAAGAAGTCATGTGATAATCTATTTTATTTGTTTATTTGCATATTTTTTTGACGTTTTAAATAACAAAAATACTCTAAAAGTAGACCTTTTTATTAGAAAAGCCATTTTATAGTTTCAAAAAACTACACTTTGTTTTTTAGTAATATTTTATTTGTTTATTTTTGGAACAGGACCTTAAAGCTTTTTTACTGCAAACATAAGTACAAATTACATGATTATTTGTATTTTGGAAAAAAAAACAATTTTTTTTTTTGCCAAAGCACGTCTAGGCACGTTTTGTCGGTACCAAATGCAGTTTCGATGCATTTATATCTTTTCAGAATTGCAAACATTTACTATAGCGTAAAAATATGCCATAAAAACTGTTTAAATATATATGTCAAATGTTCGTAAAACAATATCCATAACGATTTTTTGTGCAAAAAAAAGCTAACTGTGTTTTTTTTACATTTTATCTTATTTTTTTTTATTCAGAGCAACCGAACAATATAGGGCTGATTTTGATAACTTCTATAAATACAACACCGGCGTGCTGTTAATTCATGGTTTTGCATTCAACTTACACCTTTAGTTTTTACCCCTTATTTTGTAATTAGAAATATTCTAAATTTTAGATATTTAAAATTCACCCATAAATTTCCAAAGTTACAAAGAAAACTTTTGAATTAAATAAGACCAGAGAACCTTATACTATAGTATATTTGCCAATAATCTTAATATTATTTATTACAACTAATGCATACTATATTTTTTATTATTGTTGGAGGATACGTAAATATGAATTTGCATATATTCGCCTATATTTATGTATAAACTAACTAGAATATGTGCTTCTTTCTTTCTGGTAGCGTCACTTCAGCGACAAGAGAAAAAAAAATCTTAAACTTGGCCAAATGAAAGAAATAAAAATAAGTTGTCTATAATAAAAGATGTTAAATACTGTATTTTATGATCAAAACAAAAGATTTCGATCAGTCAGCTTCTAATTTGTATAGTTGTTCTTATCATTCTCCCCAAAGATATAACATTGTGAGTATAATAAAAAATAACCATCGCATAAAAAGGCACTTTATAATCTATTTTTTAAGTATTCTGTATTTTTTACCGATTTGTATTTCTTTTTATGTTCTTAACATTCTTATGTTTCTTTTATTTCTTCATTCCATGGGTCCTAAAATTTTAAAGGAAAAGCATTTAGCGTCAATCAAAATATTACGATTTGCAAATTAAATACCAATAAGAAAAAAATTAGTGACATTTAAAATTTTAGCAAATTCAGAATAAACGTGTAAACTGCTAAACCCTTTTTTTCGGAGCATAAATGTTTGTTGTTTTTTATATTTAAATGTGGTTTTGTATATTTTTATAAACGATTCTCTTTATTTTATGTACACATATTTTCAAAAGGGTCGACCCTTTTAAATGTTAGTTATGCATACTCATAACATGTATCAGTATAGAAAATTAAAATTTTTATTATAATTTTGCTTTTGCTAAAAGCAAAATTTTCAAATGTCAGTACTTAATTTTGTTAAAATCGCTAATCGTGCATATATAGTAAAAAGTAAAATTTTTTTTGTTTAAGTTACATGCTTTTCGTATAAAAAAAGCCAAATATTGGTAACAACTTTAATTTTTTTTACAAATTTGTATCAACTTGACATAATACAGTAGATCAATGTTACCAATAATAATCCGAACTTTTTTTTGTACTTTTCATTTGCGGCGTCAAAACCAATGAATGGTTACATCACATAAAACTAAATAAGTTGAACAAGCGTTTGTTAATTTATTATAATCTAAAAATAAAACTCGAGTCATATTGCGTTGAGTTTGCTTCCTTTGTTTGTATATAATCCGGGGTTATATGTCCATTTTTTTTTCAAGATACATTTTTTTGTATTATGTTATTTTTTTTTGGTACGGGTGGGTGCTGCAGCACCCCAAGGACCCCTTTAATACGCCATGCCTATGGTACTTTGTATGCCGTACTTTTGTAAAAGCTATCTATCATTTTTTTTTTATTTTTTTACAAAAGTATACAACCGTATCTTATATATTGTAGCTTTAGTATACTTTGTTACAAGAAAGGTCGTAATACTAAAAAGAAAGTGTATTATAATTTTTAGGACTAGAAAAAATTATTAATCACCTTTGGTATCGTTTAAAGTTTTGTTAATTTTAAACGGCTAGACAAAGTTCAACATGAAAAGCGTTTTGTATCACTTTTTATTGTAATTTATACTATAAAAAAGTGCATTTAAATGATAAATTCTATGTTTTTTTATGCTATGAATGTAAATAATACGCTCGAACTATTTTTAACTAACAAAAGTGTTTGTTGCTTAGTTAAAAACACATTCTACTACATTATTATACAAAACTACTAAATTACGTACGAATTTTGCGCCTTTACTGTTGTTTTATGTCTAGTTACTTGTATATGAAACTACTTTATTTTGTTTAATGTGTTTCGATTAAAAATGGGTTTTTATTTAACACAATTAGAAGCGATAATGATGCAATAATTAGACCTATCTTAGAAATAAAAACACGTGTTTTAATAGTACATAAAAAAACTAGGGAATATATTTAGCATAGCTTTCATTTATACTGAATAATTAAAATAAAAAATAAAGGATTGAATTACGATATTTGTATAAGTAGATTATAACTAAATATGTTTTTTATATATATAATGTATTAAAAGAAATTTTTCGTAAGCCGCGTAAAAAGAAAGATAATTACCTTAAAAAACAAAAACAAAAACCATTATTACAAAAACAAGACATTTATGCACGTCGCTCTAAAGAGCAATTTCTTTCTACAAAACGTTATGGTATAGTTCTTATACAATAGTAATTGCTAATAAAAATTTTTGAATTGCAACAGAAAAAGCAACTATATGTATAATTGCAAAAATAAGACAATGGCGGAGCAAAAAAAAACATACATGTTGTAGACTATAGCTTTATGTTAAATGGCATTGTACAACCTATTGCAATACTTTTACAATCAGTAAAAAAAAATTATATTTTACTGTTGTTATTGATGTTAGTAATTCATTGTGCAGCAAAGCTTCATTATGGTTATTTTATCGTTTGCACTAAGTTTTTTTCTGCTGTATTATGTGCAATGGCATAGCTTGGGTAAGTGTATATTTAAGTTTTTTATTTGTATAATTTGTGCTTATGACTAAAAAAACCTATGTGAATAATTTTTTGTTGTCGAAACTACTAGTCGTGGTCCTCTAATTAAAAGAATAGTCTTTAGATAGGTGCAGAAGTTACATATTTTCTCGCAAATATATCTTACAGAGCATTTTTAACAATTAAAGTCTAAGAAATTACAGTATATGCCTGAAATTCTAGTTTATGATAATTAAAGCATTGTTCTGTTATTTTCTGCAAAAGTGGACTCATCTTCATGGCAAGTGCGCAGATGAAAATAATTTTCTTTTATAAGACTGGCACGGCCAATAGTTAACAATAGCAGTAAATTAAAAACAACAAACAACAGGATCAAAACAAAGTTTAGTATAAGAAAGAAATACAGAAGTGTATAATTAGTTAGTTCACATATAACTCATTTTTAAAAAAGTATTAGTAAATAAAGATAAAAATAGTAGTGCTGTCTACATAGAAAAGCCTCTTGGTAGACATTTAATAAAAGCTAAGCTTTTCTAGTACCTGCTTATGATATACAGAATTGTGTCTTGTAATGTTAACAAAAAAGGTTTTTTATGGGTTTACTTAAAAATACTATATCATATGTAATAACAAAAAACATCTAAAAAACATAACACTTAATAAAGTAAGATTACAAGTGTACAGCTATATTTTTACGCAGGTAACTGTAAGGTTTTTTTGTTTTGTAATAGATACCACAAAAAAATTAGTAAAAAAAAAATCGCGTATATTGTAATAAACGAGCCAACCAAAATATATAAGATATTTTTTGTATATATTTTGTGTTAAATATATACAAAAAGGTGTTTCGACCGCTACAGATTGCATAAAGTGTAGTTTTACATATAGATTTTACTTTGAAATTATTCACACAATGGAAATTTTTTTTTTATATTAAAACTTTATAGGAAACTTTAAAAAGCCGCAAAAACTATTTTTAACCAAAATTAAAAATAAAAATTCTTTTTTAATATAATTTGTTGGGGGTTGTAACCGCTTTTTTCATAAATTCATATAAAATTAGAGAAAAAAGGGGGTGGTAAAAGGCTACTTAACACCCCAGCAACACATCACTGTCTTTTATGCTTCAGATTAATATAATTCCATATAGAATTACATAATGATACAATATATGAAAAGTGATATGCAAATACATAAAAAGCTTGTAGAAACAGACTTTAGTATTATTTGATTCATATTGCTGCTGCAAAAGAAAAAAAAAACAAGACGTTCATGACGTTAACCAACTATTGTATTTTTGTAGTTTATTGTATCAAAATAGCATTTATATGCGTAAAATGCGCTTTAAAAATGATTTTGAGGTATTCTGCAATTAATAACTTTAGCGCTGTAGAAATAAGTCGTCATTAACGAGCTGAAAAATACGCACATTCGTTTTTTATCTAAAGTAGATTTTAATATATACAATTTTCAAAAAAGGAATTGAAACTTAGTATAGGAAAAAGTTTTTGTCGTCTGCAAGATTATTATAAATTTCATAAAACATAGCTATATTTCTTTTTGCGGTTACATACATAGAACTTGTATAACCATATACATTACCAGTGTCGTAAAACAAATAAAACTAAGAGAATATTTCCATTTATATATATATTTTTAATTCCAATATTATTTTTTACATTTTTAGACTTATTTCTAAGTTTTTTTTACTTGTAGAATAATAAATTAAGTTTCAGTAAACCATTCGTATAGTAAAATACACAAAAAAATCTACGTTTATAAGTCCGGCTCTTTAGAGAATAGAAGAAATTAAGTATAAAATATACAGTAAGAAATATAAAATTTGAAAACGGTCAATGTTACGCGTTCATCACATGTTGGTGTACTTTATTAGTATACAAGACCATCGAGCTAAAAAACGTATACATTTTAGATAGAAGATGACTAAGTTTTTAACAGCTCGGCATAAAAACAAAAATCTAAATGTGTATAGAACGACGAAACTGCATGCACATATTGCATTTATCAAATTTACGTTTTTAATATAAGTTAAATACACATGTAACTGTACAAATACATTTCGCGAATGTACTTTGTAAATTATGTAACAACGCTTGTTTTGCTCTGAGATATGATCTACGACTCATCTAGCAGCAAAAGGGTGCGTACAGATGATGTAGTTTTTTTATGCAGTAGATAGATAATTAGGAAGACACAAAAGAGCTAAAACCGATTAAATAAATCAAAGCAATAAAATGCTTTGCAAGTGATAGTTTGTTATGACAGAGGGTCTCTTATTAAGATACACGGACACAATTTTAGTAAAAATTCTTACGCGAATGTCCGGTAAATCCACAGACTAAAAGAAAATAAAATAAATTTTGTAATCTGTATTCTGTAATGTTGGTAACGCTCATAATATTATCAATGCATATGTAAAATTTTAAACAAATAAAATAAACGATATTGACCGCTTTTAAGAAAAAATGAATTTCGAGTAAGCTCTTGAACTATTTCAATCTTTTAAAAATTCAGAATATATTTTTTTTTTGTATTTTAACAAGACTAAATTTTTTTTATACGTAATCATACTGTTAAATGCATTTAGCTATTTTAAAATATGAATAGACCATGTTTCGCAGTCAATAATACTATATTATTTACTAAATAATCCCTGCTATAAAACTACGAAACTAGTACCTAAACATATTGTTTACCGTATTTTTTTACATAAAGTCAATTATCTTACAAGCCAAAAATTGTGACAACTTTTAATTGTTTTTTTTTGTAACATACTGTAAAGTCTCGATAATAAGCACAGGGAAAAATAATGATGTGCTTTTTATCAGGACTTTATTATTCTTAGGACCCTAGATTTCTTAATGCCACACTATTCAGGCCGACCAATAAAAAAACACCACAGAAATATAGACAACATGAAAGTGGCATTTCCTGAGCTATTTGACGCCAGAGTAAGGGCTTCTTTCTTAAACAGTTGCTTTTAAGATCTTTTGTGGAGGTTACCTGGCCATTGAATAGAAGAAAGGCATATAAGCCAAATAGGAAAGGAAAAGTCAGCATATGAAAACCGGTGTTATTACAAAATACAAGAAACGAATCACTTGTGTAATTTAATTCTGGTTATTTGACATTAAAAGGATGAAATACTGCAAAGAATTTTTATAGCTGATAATTATATTTTGTTGTTTATTTCCATTATTTTGTTATTGTTCTTTTTTTATTGTACTTGTTTTTGTATTTATATTTGTTCTTATTATCGAGCAAAATTTGTTCTTTTTGGGGTGGTAACATAAATCTCTACCCGTGCTTATTATTGAGACTATACGGTATGTATATTTAGGTGATGAAATTCTTTTCTAAGTCACAAACTCTATACAAAAGTTTATTATCCTAAAACTTTAAATGTATTTTTTTGTATTACAAATGTAGTTGAATATATTAAAAAATGTCTTTTGACCATTTGACTTATAAGTAAATAAATACGGATATTATAATTTTTTTTTGTCAGACTTTTTATCTGCAGAAAAAAATGTTTCTTTTTTAATCGCAAATGTATTCTAGGCGCATATTGTTTACCAAATACTACAAATTGTGTATTTTGGCTGCTGTTTTCTTCTTGTTTAAACATAGAGTTACAAGCAGCATTGCGCCAAAAAATCATACTTACACAAAAAATAGTATTTGCTTTTTTCAAATTAGGAGTATGTGAAACTATCTATTAGATACGATAAGTAACATACAATAATTTTTCATTTTTTTCATTATTAGTTTATACAGTGTTTTTTTGACTAATATTATAATATTAAAGAAATTCGAACTGCTAAGCTCTTGTCATAGCAAATCCGTAACAAAATACCATTTTGTGACTATCTTTTTTCGCAAATTCATGATTAACACATTTTTATATAATTAAGCTATGAAATATATGTACTAGTGTTTTTATAATTTTTATATGGGACTACACGTAATAATTTTTTGTAAACTAACGGGTTCAAAAAAAAAAAAATTAGGTATGTGGGATTAGGAGAAATGATTCCATAAAAGACTATAAAATAGCTAAAAACGCGATTTGATGGGTGCTTTACGAAGCGCTAGCGGTTTTGCGTCATTTACTAACCTCGAAACAGGTCATAAATGATTAATTATAAATGTCAAGTGACTAACCAAGGTTATAGGTTATATAAGTGCATAACAAATCTTTTCTTGGCTCTGTTTGAGATATACAACATATCAAGATAAAAAAGTATAAAAGAAACATATACTAAAAAAAAAACAAGACTACATTCTTATATGGGTTTTCCTCCGTGAAGAAACATTGCTCGTGGAAAAGTGTCTAGTTCTAACAATGAATACTGCAAATTCATTTTTAAAAATCATTTTGAGCACTATCTTAGCTTTTTATGTAATTTAAAATAACTTACTAAATTATAGAACCCTTGTTGTGACTACTGCAAAAAGCGCGTTTATTGCATATAGGGATGGTTTAAAATTTTTTCGTAAAGGTCATCTTGTTTTTAGCGTTATTACCCAATAAATATTCTTGTCCTCGATGTTAAAAAATATCGGTTTTTAGTTATCTTTACGATTTTTTTTTGTTTGTCTAATAAATAGCAAAAAACCCATTAAGTTTTCTAAAAATAGATATTTCCTTTTTACAAAAGAGAACATCATGACTTCTTTAAGTTTGATATTCGTAAAAAAAGATGATCAATATATTCTTTTAACAACTTTAATTAGTTCCATGTATTCCCGTATACGACTTTGTACCACTATGCTATACAAACAAATTGAAAATATGCGGAACGACTACACCGCTGTAACAATACGTTGTAATTATTGTTTTAAGCTATATTTGGATTTATTTAATTTAGATACATGTTTTTGTTTATCTTTTTTTGTACGAAACGCAAGTAAAAAGAAACCAACTCATACATATAACTGAATACTGCTATAGCCAAAATTCATAAACAGGTTTACTGCCTGTACTAGAAACAGATTATATACAACGAAACGTTTTTTGCACACCTTTATAACCCAGAAAATACATATTAAACGTTTTTTTTTTCTTTTGTGGTGGTAAACCACGTAGAAGATTCTTATTGAAGTATCGATTGTAAATTTAAAATGAGATAACTTCGTACTAAGCTTTTCATATTTTTCTGGTATTTTGTACTTAGTTAACATGATTCTTTTTTCTACACAGTTCTGTAAAAAAAAATAACGGCACGTAGAATGCAAATGTATATCTTTGCGTAAATACACGATGATAATATGACGTGCAAGGTGAAACGTAAATTACATACCACACTAAAAGATATCCCGAAAATAACAAATAAAATACAACCTTTTTTTGTATTAAAGAAATAAAAAGCCCTTACATTCAAAAAGAATATATTGAAAATATATAGTAAAACCATTCAAGATGACAGTTTGTGGATAGATGTCATTTAGTTCCGCAAGAAGTCTGGTAAAGAATAATATATATAAAAAAGAATTTGAAAACAAATTTGTGCGTAAATTTGCGTTGTATAAAAATTTCTGTGTTTTTTTGTAGGATATATGATATTTTATTTTTGTAATTCCTGTAGTAAAATTATAAAAAAACATATATAGCATACAGAAAAAGGTACAAATATCATAGAAAATTTGATTTAAGGTTTGCTCGTATAATGAAATCTTCTTTTCAGACTATACCCTCTAGAAATGTAGAAATTTTAAGGACATAACTTACTTCTCTGTTCTTTGGTTGTAGATACGCGCTGAACGAAGCTTTTTATTTGCGCGTGATTCCTTTTCTTCAGTTCGCATCATCATTTATTTTGCGGTCGTAAGTTTTTGAATTGTATTTGTAAACCACTTCTTGTTTATTATCTCTGTTGATAAATAAAGATTGGATCTTTTATTCTATTTTTATCTTTAATAACATTTAAAATTTCATCCAAAATATGTTGACTTTCTATTGTATCAGTGGCATGCTTCTGTAAATCTAAAATTCTCTTGGCTTTTTTATTTTGTTTAATTATTTCAAATTCATTATTGCTATCGTAGTCACATTTGACCATGCTAAAGAAACAACTGAATTTGAGATGCGTAAATTGTTATGTTCTAACACGATAACATTATTTGCAAAAAAATAAATAATTTCTTGAGTAAAATTTCCTTTAATAGTAGCAATTAGATGTATGGATTATTACCTGTTCAAGGGACTAAATATAGCAAGTAGAGCTTGGTAGAAGAATCAAAAAGTGATATAGAAAGGAAATTGGATTTACATTAGCTGAACAGTAGTAAGAACTAGGTATATTTTCTATCTTTATAAGTCTACTTTTTAGTCATCAATATATTTCTTATAGTTACTTGTATCTATTCATGCTGATTCCGACTCTTATAATCAAATTTTTAGCTTACATAATCATCTTTATTACAACATCTCGGTTTGGCAGATTTGGAAAATAAATAAAGGGCATTTCTTTTGATTTAGTTAAACTAACAGAAAATAGAATTGTAATGTGCTTGATTATGTTTTTAGTCCCGGTAATAATTATCAACTCAATTTTGTATTATTTATCAGGCATATTTTTAGGGATTATCCAGTATCATCTAGTTTGTAAATATCTTCAGTTTAAAAATTTTGTCATAAGTTTGTAAAGTACCGCAAGAAAAGCGTACGGCACTGAAATCGGCAGAGACAAAATTCTATATACTTTTACAATGGTAATATTGTGCTTGTGTTTCAATCTTTAATTTCACCCATTACTTGCTTTGATGAATCTTTTCTATTTCCTGCAGCTAATCGAGTAACATATTTGGTAATAATGTTTGCTAAGAGAATGCTTTAATTGTGTAATATTTCTGTAAAACTTTATCACTTTATTATATATTTTAGTCCTTTTTTTTCGCTTCGCAATACTTTTATATTTGTTATAGTACTAGGTACTGCACTCCAATCAAGCTCTGATGTAACAGGTTCTTATTAAGACGTGTATTGTTTTCTGGTTTGCGTTATTGAGATACAAGTTATACCTGTATCAACTAAAATGGCACCTTGATTTTTTTACGCTTCTTCACTATAATTATAAAAGGTAGAGGCATTATCCGATTCTATGTTTACTGGAATAATAAATGTTTTTGCAGAATAGTGTAATGGCAAGATTGTACTGCTGAAGATCGTATTTTAATCCCTTTAGTAGTTTTTTGCGATTTTGTATGCATTGCATATTTTCTTTTATCCGTTTCAACAATTCTGTAAGATGATCTTTCTGAGATATTTATGCTTCTTGACTATAGATTTAATATTCATCTTGTATAAGATAGTGGTCAATATTGCATTTTTCATAAATTTTGTTTTGAAATTTGTTTTTTTTATTCTCATCTTAAACATTCTTAACAGGGTAACTAAAAACAAAGAATTAAAATCAAACAACAGAAGCATTAAAAAACAAGTTCAATGATGCTCTTTATTTTTGTAGTTTTTGTTTGTACACTAATTAATCTCACTAGAAGATTTTAAAACCCCTAACATCTTGAGTTACTGACCCGTTGAGAGGTTTAAATATACTGATAGTATTAAAAACACGATATTGCACACGACAATACATAGTAAATAATAATAAATACATAGTACGTATAAAACAACATTGACACCTTTTAAAGACAAATGGTCAATATCGGTATGTGTTTTCTGTAAATAAATTTACTTTAAATAAACTTACTTTAAAATCTATATAAATATTGTTTTAGTAAAAATCTATTGTGAATGCCAACATAAATTACAGCCTTTTTTTACTTTGCAATCTTTCAAAAAAAAATTATCGAATTTGTCTTATTTAAAAATATTTTGTATCACTGTAATATATAGAAAAGACACTTTGCCTACGTTTCGTGTTTGATTAATTATATTTTCTTATGGTGTAAAAAAAAAACTACATATTGTTTTTATAAATGCCATAATTACTGAGTTCACTATACACATTTATTACGCTTACATGATAAATACCTGTATTTTTTGTATTTTGCTGTATAATCTATTTTGCTTGCATCCCATATAAAATTTATTTAATGGAAAATATCTGCAAACGATTTGTCTCAAATTTATGGGTTACCGAGAATATTCTCAAAGTTATGAACACAGTAGTTCAAAAAACAACAAAAGTCATCCCTGATAGCAGTATACCTGTTTAAAGCCTCACCGATCATATAAAAAGTATGTTATTGTAACACAAGCCACCTCTTTAAAACTTTTGGATAAGCTCCGGGATACTTACGACTTTTTACCTGACACCATGTAAAACCTACTATTTATTTACAACTATCTACTTATATAGTTTTATATCCGATCATCTCAATTGTTCCTTACTCATCACATATATTAGATTGTACCATATAATCTAATATTTCAATTGCAATTAGCCCAAATCTAAAATGTCCATAAAATCGCACTCGGATGTTCCTTCAAGTCAGGCTTGCGCGCAAACGAAAGAGAAGCCAAAGATCTCTTGAAGCGCTATTGAAATCTATAAATACAGCTATATTATGCATATATGTGCATAGTTTAAAAGTGATGGTGAATATTGCCTTTTTCGCAACCAACAAAAAAAACATTGTAATTTTTAGTATAAAAAAATGATTAATGTAATTGAAGAGTATGTGTAATATTTGTGTTAGTTTTTGTTATAAAAAAAGTTTTGTTGTTTCTAATTAGTATTCATGGCATAGATACGCGCTTAAAACCTCAATTAAATTTCATTCAAAGTAGAAGCTCATAAATGGGTTATTTTATATATAAAAAAAATATATTATTTTTGGTCATGATAAAAACAATATAAAAGTGCTTGCACTTTAATATGTATTGTATTACGCTAAAAAGAGTAGTTGCATCTTTTTTGTTTTTTGTAAACAAAATTTTCAATAAGTGAATTCAATTTCTTATAGTCTGTTTTTTACAACTGTTGAAACAACGT
>JAQFYM010004697.1:0-14841 GCA_034694785.1 Agrenia bidenticulata
TTCTAACGCGCTTGCCAAATGATTTAAATTTTATTAATGTGTGGCCCGCTCGACGGGCCTGTCAGCCCCTAGTGTTAAACAAATTCCTAAGTTAGTTGAACTATTGAATACACTTTTAACAGGTCATTCATGGTGACCTCGCCGCAAGGGACGGTAAAGATCTCGGATTTGGGCCTCTCCAAAAAGCTGTACCAGTACACTAATTATGTACAAAAGGGGGATGTAACAAAAAATACTTTACCAAGGACTCCTTGTCCCAATTTGACGTTTCCTATCCCCTTTTGTAGGCACTACTACCCTGGCGATGGATGTCCTTGGAATCCCTGAAGGACATGACATTTTCCTCAAAATCTGACGTCTGGTCCTACGGGGTCACGGTCTGGGAGATCTTCTCCCTGGCTGAACTTCCATACCCGGGATTCTCTTGTGATTCAAGTTTCATTGATTTGATTGCAAAAGGGTTGAGGATGAATCAGCCTCCGAATTCTACGAATGAAATGTACGCATGTAAATTTACGCATTTGTACAAATATAAATATACGAGGAACTCTTAAAGTTGACATTTCATGGAGAATTTGAAAGATACGAACTAATGCTCAAGAGCTGGCACACTGATCCTGAAATGAGGCCAACTTTTATCCAAATCCGTCAATTCTTTGAACAAAAGTTTGTCCAACTCAAAGAGATTTGTGGAATTCAGAAGAACGCTTTGGAAATGGATTTGTCAGAGGTTGATGAAGTAAAAGGGTTAGGAATCCAAGACGAAGTTGAAGTGTACATAGGAAATGATATGCTAAGGTCTTCAAGTACTACCACCTCTTATGATTATCGAAATGAAAGCAATGGAGATAGGTTCGGCACTTCCGTCTGAATCTGGATAATCTGGAACATGATTTACATTTACCAACACTATTTGTATGAAGAAACACATTTTAAAATACTATTCGTAATTATAAGTTGTCTTCAATTTAAAAACGGAATCAGGCTCTGTAATTGCTTGCATACCAGCCATGAACTTGATTTACATTCAAAAATTAAAGTTACTTAACAATTAAGCCACATCAAAACTATTTCCCTTACTGACCTATTTCAAGTATAGATGGACCAATCTAATCAATCTAATGGATCAAGTACACACTGGTGACGTACTGTCACGTGTAAATAAACACTCATGAAAAATCAATTAATCTAAATTGTGCCTCTTATTTTTCTAAGTATTCGATCGCTAACTCCAAAAAATAAGTCGACATTACCAACGTATTTGATACTTCGATAGGACTAGGCAAGAATAAAACACAAATGCTCATGAACTTTGAAAATCGTAACAATTGAAGATAATTGCTTAACGTAACATTGTTTTATCTAGATCTTGATTGGTAAGTACAGTCAGGATTTCAGGATAGCATATATTAGACAAAAAATATTAATAATTCCATCATTTCCTGCAGACCATGTTGGATTTTGATGACTTATTCTTGTCCAGTGCTCCTTTAAGGTTCCAGACGAATGTCAGCTGGAGCGTGTTGATGATTAGAAGGAAATTGGAAATTTAGTGAAGAATTGAGGATTTAGAGAACGTTGGTAACCGTCCACCTCTGCCTACATCATTCCAGGATTGGACATGGAATCCATCGGCTGGGCTGCCATTCCAGAATTATCCATGGCCATCCCTTGTCCAGCTTGATCTTGAGATGGAGTCATAGCCATGCCCATGCCGGGTGCGGGGTCTTCCATTCCCATACCGTTCCCAGCGGCATCGCCCTTCCCTTTTCCACAGCACCCGCCCATTTAACAAGCTGAGGCCGTTTGCCTAGATGTCAAAATTAGATTAGTCACGAAATCATTCCATTTTATTTAAGAGTTCAATGAACTTATGAATCTAAATCTAAAAATATCTTTTCCACTCATGCCCTTTCACCTTTCAATCAACATCTTCAAAAACAAAACTGTGTGACTATTCAACTTTAGAATTTAAAAAACTTTTGAAATTTCAACTACAAGAAGAAAATTTTTGGTAAAACGCTGGACAAGTGAAACTTTGAATTTTCCCATAACGGAAATGAAGTGTTTGGAAAATCGGGCAGCTCTGACTACCAACAAAGTGATCAAATAAATAGTCTACCCTGAAGAGACCTGCAGGCTGTGTGTGACAACAAATTCGTACTGACCTGACCGATGGGGATGATATAATTGTCCGGAGGAGGCCCTGTAAGGTCAGAGGTTTGAAGGTTTAAAGATGGTGGAAAATTTGGATGGCAGAGAAGAGCGGAGGGACGTGTTTCTCTCGGCACGAACACAGCAAGAATACACCGATTTTCTCCACAGTTCATTCATTCCTCCTCCCCTTTCACTTTTCATACGCATGCGTCCAAAATCCAGACATCAACTTTTACTTTGGATATGCAAATTTTATTTCGACGATTTTAAAACTATAAAATTATTGTCGACAATTTCGACACTTCGAATTCGACATGGGCTATTACCACCAAACTATTCATATTTCATTTCATGTAAATTAATATCGTCTTGCCTTTTTTGCCGTCGAATATGCCCTATGTATTCCACTTCCACAATCCACACGTTCTTCGTAAAATGTTTGTATGCTATATTTTAATTCGTAAAGTACTTAAACTAACTTAAACTAAACATGATTTATTTAACTTAGTACAAAAACTAAGCCAATTTTATCGTGAAAGCTGTTATTAAATTATCTTCTACTACTTCTTATGAGGATATTCCGAGATTTCAGCATATGCCAAATCTCCATGAACTATCTAACCTTCCCAGAAAGACCAAAATAATAGATTTAATCCATCAGTTAATTATTTGAATCATGTAAAAATATTTAAAAATACGTTTTTCATGCAAAATTTAACAAATAATCATTGATAATTTATATAGAAATCTGATCTACTCTGCCCCAACCACAACACAAAATACGTGGGAAATTTCAAAAATCCTTTAATACTCATTAAAGAAAAATATCTTGACTTGACATTTTTAGGAAATTAAATATCTCGTACTAGACAGTTTCGAAAAAATATTAAGTTGTCCAAATCTGCGACTGGAATATTTCGAGAATGTCGTACCAAGATGAGCCCATTTATCTGGAGAACCAGTTTATAATGAGAATGCCACAGGTAAGGAATTTTTAATTTAAAATTACATTCTCTTCCTGATTACCAAAGCAAGGCCTTTAATATGTACTCTGGAACTCTTGACCTTTGACCTTCAAGGATCTTTTGTTGTACTATAAGCATTAACGATTATTTGTATTAAATTAGGTCCCAGCGTCGGTGCTTAAGGAAGCATTGAGAAGTGGTTCAACTAATTTGAAGGACAGACTCAAGTTAAAAGTAGATGCGGACATGCGGCACGGGACACTTTATCTCGATCATTTTGTCCTCCCTTCAAAGGTTCGTAACTACTCAAAGCAATATTTAATCTGAAATAATAATCGGCAGATATTTTAAATGACTGTTTACAGCTTGTTGACCTTCCTTGTGTTATAGAGGCGTTCAAAAGTATTGATAGGAAAACACTGTACAAGACGGCTGATGTTAGCCAGGTAGAGTTTCTACTTTAAAGTCAATACCTCACTCATCTACCATTGGATATTTGATTCCATATTTAATATGCAAAATTATTGATTTACAGATGTTGATTTGCATGGAAGAAGAAGAACCAATTGAGGAAGATCCTAAACCGCAAAAGAAAAAGGACGGAATAAAAGTAGACAAGAAATATCTTTTCCCGCACGGAGTCACACCACCGTTAAAGAATGTTCGCAAAAGACGATTTAGAAAAACACTTAAGAAGAAGGTGAGACTATAAAAATATTATAAATGATTACCAAGATCTTTATATTAAATAAAAGATTCAGTTTGCACTTACTAAATACTTTAAATAGCAATATTTAGATCAACCCGAAATCGAGAGAGAGGTCCGACGGCTTCTTCGAATGGACTATGAAGCTCATCATGTGAGCTGGGAAGTTATTGACGAAGAAGAGGACAGAACCAAAGAGGGTGGGGGTAAAGATGTTCTTATGCAGGGATCAAAGACGAACGAGGAGCCAACTTCTGGTGCCTCTGCCCGACGGATTGCTGTTGGTGAGTTATCTTTGGACAGTTTGACTTTTGAAATGCAGTAAGATCGGCATCGTTTGACATGTCATTCCATGCCTCTGTATTAGAACTATTTGGAGACGCTTTGAGCGACTCAGAGGGGGATGATGAAGACGGTGGAGGAGAAGATGACGAAAGCCGAATGTCAATTGAAATGGAGGGTGAAGGGGAAGACGAAAGCAGTCGAATGTCCGACTCAGCTCCTTCTTTCTCTCAGGTTCGAACAGTACACTTTTCATCATATAATTACCTACTTCCTAAATAGTATCTCGCCTAATAATCTTACATGATGATAATTTACTGTTTCAGGATGCAACAAGAGAAAGAAAGTCTTCATATATTACATCCTTCTCCAAAGATATGTTTGCAAACCAATCTACAAGTTTGGGTACTTCGGCATCTACCTCAAGATCCCCTGAGAAATCCGGAAAGGTTGGACAAGGAAGAAAGCGGAATAGCTCATCATCCTCCAGCTTTACTTCACTTACCCGGGGTTAGTTTTGCCAATTTAAATTTACCAATAGTTTCATAAGTTTACTACGCTTACCAATTTATATTTATGTGAAACCCGAAACTGATTCATGTTTGATTCAACATCTTGGATTTTAGGGGATCTGCAAACTCAGTTGAACGACTGTAGAAATCAGCTGACAGAAATTAACACACGTCGACAAATCCAGGAGCTGGAACTATCCACAACTGATAATAGTGCTTTGAGAAATCGTTTGGAAACTGTTCTCAACAAACTGGTCAATGATCAAATAGAGAAAGAGTCAGAGGTAAGGCCAACGGTTCCTATTTTACTTTTCACAAGTTCTTCTAAATAATAATATCAAAAGAAACCTAACCTAATTTACCTAATGACTAAATTTTTCAACAGATCCGTGAGGTAGAGACTCAGCTAAATCAATTTTAATAGCTCCCCAGATTTTTTAAACAACTGCAAGTATAAATATTACATGGTACATGTTGCATATAGCTGTATTTTGTATTTTAAACTATATGATTGACTACGGAAATAAAACTAATTTAAACTAACACTCCAAGCGAGTTGGATAACTTCTTGTGCAAATTCTACATCCTGAGTAACTCCCGAAGATAATGTAAACTCTCCACTACGTAGTTTACACAAAACCATATCCTTCCTCCTCCTAATGTCCCTACCTGCCTCTTTTATACTTTTCCCAGCACAACTTGCCTTAAAAGTCGAAAGGGTTAGTTCTTTATTCACCCACTTTCGAAGTACCTGATCCGCCTGATGAATCTCATTTTCCGAACAGATTCGCCGCTCTCGTTCGATTTCTTCAGATCGATTCGGTGGGGGTGTCCAGTCAATAGGATGCTTAAGAGAATTACGGACAACTTCCGTTATCAATAGGACGTTATCCTCTTCCACCTCGGCTGCATCAGTTATTTCACTTACTTGAACACAAAAGGAGTCACACACGCTTTTCATTGGGTTGGGTTCCTCAAGTTTCAAGCTCATGGCTACAATTGTCTCGTCAGGAACTTTGAACTTGGATTCCCTTTCAGAATTTCTTTTCCGACAAGTCCGGACGGATGTTCTACAAAAGATGATGCTGAATCCGGTTCGGTGAGCTTTGGCAATTCGGTAGAACTCATTCCTCATGCTAGAGTAATAGTTATTGTCATCTATGAGCAGGACGACCCCTTCCCACCTCTTTGCTTCTAATTGTTCATTGACATTGTTTAAAATTTCTTCTACTTTTGAAAGGAAGGATTTATTGGGAATTAAATCTTCAGTTTCTGGGGAACAGTTCAGCAAATCTTCCAAGTCTTTAACTTTGCCAGCGTCACGAGGAGGGAAACGGGTACCCTTATTAGCACGCTTTCTAATCTTCAGTTCAGTTACAAGGAATTCAACACATTGCATGAATTTGCTTCTAACGATTTTAGCTACATTGTTTTCTGAGAGTAGAGCACACTTGGCTTGAACCTCATGAGGGATAAATTCATCATAAGACATACGAATCACTACTATTCCTCCTTCAGTACATTCAAATACAATCTTTGTGCCCAAAGTTGTCTTTCCACTGGCAGGTAGACCCATGAGGACCGACAGGGATATATTCACATCACTAACGTTCAAATCTAATCCTTTAACGTCTCTATTAACACCTTCAATGTCCTCATGTTTGGCCATTGTTGCAGTCTTATCCAAATTCAGTTTATTCATTAGATCCTATAAAAATCCACCAAAGGGTTAGAAATATTTACACACACTACCAGTGATGTTAAAAATGTCAGTCCTTTGGAGTTGAGTTACAACTTACCACCCCCCACACTGCTCTAGAATATATTTAAACGCTTCCAGAATCCAGGAGGTTCGGAAGCGGCGGCAGCGGCAGCTTCATTTTCAGCCTGAAGTTTCTTAATCTCCGCTTCGTGCTCTTCGACCTTCTTTTTCTGGAAGACGGGATTTATTTCGGCATATATTTCCATCGTTTTATGATTGGCATTTACATGCTTGAGAGTGCAGAGGGAAGTACAGGCCACCTCCTCCTCGTCCAGTCCCCGCTGGGTCATGTTATACACACATTTCTTGAAGCAGTCCTCGCTGATCTTGTTGTACAATAGGAGGAAGTCCTTCAACTATACAAACATTCAAAGTTACCTTCATTAACATTAACACTAGCGGAAATTAAAAACTAAAAAACAACATTTATGCTTAATTTGATATTATTTGTAAAACTAATTGTGAGGTTTGATTTTGATCACATCTTTATTTTAAAGCTTCTTATAAGAAACTTTAAGAAAGCGTTACTTACGTTTCGTAGTTCAGCCAAGTCCATTCCAATTTAAAAATACAATTTCAGTCTTTAATCGAACCTCCAATTATCCTAATATTATGGAATTGTAGTTTAATCAAAAACTCTGAGCTTAAATGTAAAGTTTAGATTTAATTTCTTAATTCCTGCATGCCACATTTATTTTTTTACCATATACCAAGCTTTAAATTAACCGCGATTGACGGGGCTGAATTTAGCTTCTCACTTATCTCCTACCTATTCTTTGTTACGTTCATATGAATAGGTTATCATAATTGGTACTTGGTTGACAGGTTGACGTTAGATTATCGATATGACCACTATAAGTGCATTGCATAATCAATTACCTATCAATACAGAAGTTGATTTTCAGTACAATATTTTAATACCGTTCTTTTCCACACTGTTTGTATAGCAATTAACTAATAATGAACTTCTATTGCTGATTACATACTCATTACTTGGTATATAAAAGTGTTCTTTAAAGACTTCAAGAAAAGCAGACGCTTCAAAGCTTATAGCTTCAGAGTCGTCACTTCAATTTTAAATATCAAATACAGCGAAAATGCAACAACGTCTCCTCTTGCATTGTAAATTCTGTTCATTCTCCTTCTCTGATTTCGAAATCATCAAGAGTCCATCTTTAAAAAAAATTATTCTTCAACATTGTAAACGCATTTCATAATTAGCAGCACACATTGATGATTATCAAATACATAATATGAATATGAGTAGTACAAAACAAATTATAATATAATTAGTCCCTTCGAAAAAAACCGAATCAAAGCTTTGTTTAAAATGTTTAAAGATTTGAGAAACGATTGCTCGATTGAACACGCGGAATAACCAGAGCACTTTTATAGTTTCAAATATTTCAATACTTTTCTGCCATAGGTCATTCTAATTTGATATAAAAAAATCTCAAACCTAGACTTTAATCACTCAATAAACGAAAAGCTTAATCACATTGTTGATAGTCTTAATTATTTTTGATTGTTGATTTCCATTCGGATTTCAAATGATCTAGTAAAGTGTACTAAACCTGCCCTTTGGGAAAACGTACTTGGCTATCCGAACGAAAATATTTTTACTGAGCAACAAATTAAGTCAATAAATATTTTTTAGCATAAGTCAAAGAGCCTAGGTCAGTTGGACTTTAGTTGGACAAACCTAGGGTCTGAAATCTTGATGCCTCTTTCAAAGAACTAGAAATAACCTAAACTGCATTCACATGACAAACTCTTCAAGAATTTGATGAACAAAGAAGAGTTTAGTAGCGTTTAACAAAACAGACACCCACAAAACATTAACAAAAGAACATATAACATATATTATATTAATAACTATAACAAATATAACAATCAAACTAATTATATACCATCATCACTTTTTTTATAGTTTTGACAATATAAATGTTAGTCTAGTTAGTTTCCATAAATCTAGTGGTATAAATGTCTAACTTATCTCCTTTCAAATCTGGATCCTTAAATAAGTGAAATGATGTGCTTACAATAAAAGTTTCCGAGTATCAGTCTTTCGTCTACAATACACTCATCTCTCTCATAGCCAAAGCTTGAAAACAAATAATAACTCCACAATACATTTCATGGAGAAATCCCATCTATTATCTCATACATATAATTTAGTCTTAAATATTCTTAAGCACTTCATGACAATGGCCACAATTTTACAAGTCTGCATGCCTACGCTAACTCCACACATTTACTGTAAAAAATAATCATCCTACAATACAATAACAGAGCTACGATATCCAGCTCACAGCTACTCGACCTTCCCACAAAATCCACGACCCCCACCGATTTTGAAAGCATCTGAAACTGAAACCCCGGGTCACTAAGAAAGGGTACATGGGTATACTCAAATTCGACAAGAAAATCAGGTCTCACATTTTAATTTGTACATCAATCATCAAACAGATATTGGAGCCTATGAATAAAAACGTATTCATACATGTTGAATGTATCCTGAGCGTGCAAAAGAGCAAATCAAAAACCGTAACAAAGATACACAAATTATTCTATACAGCCGTACGTATCTCCGCAATTATCTTCCTAATAACTTCCTTATCATAAGCAACTAGAGAATCACATGATCCAATAGTTAGTTAAACAAGTACTAGGGATTTTGTAAATGATTCGGATGCTCCTGCTGCGGTGGGGAGTAGACTACAGGGGGTAACAACAGTGCCTTGCCTTCGCGTGACTTTTCACCGATGGAATCAGTAGACCCTCCGCCCTCCACGGCCGACCCCATCATCATGGTGACGACGACAGGACTAGAGACTGAGATATTATTATCACTACTTAACCCGGTGTGACTCCCACTTCGACATATACTTCCGGGATGCAACTCTGCGGATGTGAGGAGAGCAGAAGGCGGCGGTGGTTTCGTGTCCACTGGCAGGGGCTTTTTAATCGGCGGTGGGGACGAGCTTACTATTATAAACGTTCTGTTAAATGCTATCCACTTTGTTACTATTGAGAAGTAGGATTTTCCCCAAACGTAGACCAGAATTCCAGCACCAAGACATCCTATTGCCTCTACCACGATCTTCGTCCAGAATTGCCATTCCAGCTCCGATTGGTACAACTCGTCCACAGTCCGATCTAGAGAAAAATCATCCCATAGTCAATACTCAACTCTAAACAAAAGCTCAAAATCAATTCATATTTCTCAATAACAAAAATCAAAAACAAGTCTCTGTGTATAGTGTGCATGCAAAGTATGCAAACTGCGTCTTAACTCTAAAAAACTCATTACCTCCAAGTTTAGCAACAATTCAATTAATGAAAGAAACTTTTTTAAACACGAGGCTTTGAAGGTCAAGGGTTAGAATAAGAACACGCCAAGTGAGACAATTAAAACGTAATGAACGAAACTGCAATGTAGCAAGATGGTAGCAAGTCAATAAAACCCGTTACACAACTTCCTAGCTTCTAGCTTATAAATAAAAGTCTAGTCCAATTAAACGAAATATTTTCCTCATAAAAAATGCGAATCCATCCTTAGAATCCTTACCTATAAGAACATAAAGTGACCAGATAACACAGCCGAGGGCTATTGAGTGAAATACAGCTGAACAGAATAATCTCCGCTTCTCCGATGGGGACATTGGCAAGGGTTCCCAGTAACAGGGGGGTTTCATCTTGGTCCTCATGCAGTATGGATATCGACATAATTCACACGCTTTATTGCTCGAAGCTCGAATCCAGTGTTGGAGGCAGACTTGATGAACCCAACGCATCGACCCTGAGCAGTAACATGGGGAGATCAGCTCCCCACACGATGAGTCACAATGGCAGATTCTACAAACATACAATGACAATTATTTAATTAATCACATCGTTTTTAATCACTTTCCTCCCTTCATAAATGTCCCTTGTCTTCTCTACTTCCAACTACCTTACAAACACATATCCATTTATCCAGTGTTTTCTTACAAACGCATTTAAAGACATTTATATGCCAATATATAATTATGGGAAAGGTTAAATTCACACCATTTAGTCTACTTTTGTTTTTGTGCAAAACATCGCTTATTTACCATGTTTTTTTTAAAATTTAGCCTACATCCTCTCTTATCTCATATTCATCATTCATGGCCACTTAGCTTACTTAGACGATGATCCAGATTATTCCTGATGAACAAGTCAATTAGAGAAAAGCTTGTACTTTTAGTTTCGTCCATAATAATATTATTATGCAACTTATAATTACAAGTTCTGAAAAGCTCAGCTAAATAATGAGAGAATTTCCATAGTCCCCTATCCTCATCAACTCCTCCCAAAAGTCCTCCATTCCCAATTAATATGAACATCAAAAGAATAACGGGTTGCATTTCTATCGTTTAAGGAAGATTGAGAAAACATGTAGAGAGCCCTGGCATCGTCCACACACTAAACTAAAATAATAACAACATGAGGGTGATTAAATCCGTGGGTGATCAGGGTGATGGAATATGGATTCTAAATTCATGTTCATCTCTCTGGCAAGATAATTGATACGGTGGTCGGTGGTGGTCCTTCTCCTCTCTTTCCACCGTTCATTTTCAGAGGATGAAACCGACTTTGAAGATACTTGACATTTCACTAATCTCTTTCAACTTGAACGTAAAAAAGTGGAGATGAGATCCCTTAAATCAGCCCCTTCTGATCAAGTGGAAAATAAATTCCTCAGCTTTTCTTTTAGATCTTGAAGCAAAGTGGATTAAGGGCCTAACGACGGCTAACGATATCCCTTATTCCATAGAATGAGGAGAGAACGGAGCTGAGGATGAAGTGCATCCTCAGGAAACTCAATTACCAACTCAGCTTCATCTCATTAGTAACTTAGGAACTGAAAGGAGCTATCGACAAACGGTTTATGGATCTAGCTATTTCAAGTCCCTTCTCTCCTAAATAACTTAATTCCCAACACTAGAGAAATTATTCCGGGCCTCCAGGATTCCATACATAAGACTTATTATATATAAGAGAGAAATTAAGCTGCTCCTGGACAGCCCGAGAAAATAATTCCAGCAACCTGGATTTATGGCCGAGTAGCGGAATTGACTGTATGCAGTTTTGTGGTTCATAAAATATTCATAGATGACAATTTAACGAGCCTTGACTGAAGCTAACCTTCAACTTGAACTAACTTGTGAGCATAAACTCCAACTATTTATTATTTGTAAGCAATGAACAGAAATTATGGCCCTTGTGCACTTTTCTTACCTCTTTTATATGCCAAAAGCCTACGAGCCTCGAAACACTTTGGTCTTTGGAAATCTTAGCATTCCTTTGAACATGAAACTAAATAATAATTATTAGCGAATTTTACGCCTGAGAAGCCTTAGATAATTTTAACACCCTCAAGGACAGTGAACGTCAACACGTCCTTGGCCCTCCAGGGAGAATTAAGACACAGCTAACAGCAAAATTCAACCCACACTCCTCCTTCTTATTTCACATTTAATTTCAAAGGGCCCACTGACCTTTGAAATGTGTTTACTACCCCCAAAGGAGTTCTCATTCTAGTCCAGATTAAATTTCCTAAAGCATACAGCTATACCTATAGCTATATCCATCTTGATTTAATTAACAAAACTTCCCGGTGCAGCTTCATTCAGCCCCACTCTCAATCTGTGTCTAGAAATATAATGCAACTCCAGCTGGCAAGCCCCCATGAAAAAAGCTTCTTTTCAAGTCCTCTATTACTGACCCGCACGGGTCACTCCATTGACCGATCATGTCATTTTATCCTTATATAATCCAATGTGTTTAGAAAGCCCCTATGGCCGACCCCCACGGGTCACTAGATTCGGTCAATTTTCGAATTTCCAACTCGTCTTTCATATTTACTCAACAAACATGGATGGAAACTTTGAAATCCGATTCACAAGTTTAAAGAGTTATGATTTTTGCAGAGAGACGTACAGATTGACTTGAGCCAGCCTGAAAGCCCTCAGAGTCGGGCTGAAAAGTAGATCAAAGGGCTTCAAGTTTTTAATCATGACTTGTTTGCGGGTTTGTAATTCTCTCCCTCTCCTACAAAAGAGCTTGAAGGGATAAAATTGTAGTTCTTAGTAGTCCCTGCACATTTTATAATATATTAAACTGTCACAAGTAAATCCTACTCAACTAACCTTTATTAAAACTATTAAAGCCTGTTGAGCAATATGTAAAATCCTCACAGCTTGTTGCACATTCTCCTCCGCCTCTGCTTTTACAATCCAACAATTCCACCATCAATTAATTAACTCTCTTAAGATTCTTTTATTTTAGCACCGTATATGAAAAAAACATGCTGAACATGCTGAAATTCCCACGTGCATTCATAATCTTATAAGCAAGTGCTTCTGAAACGATCCTCCTGACGATCCTTAGTCTCCATCCGAATACACAAATTTATAAATACTTGAATCAATTAATATCCAATCAACCTGGTCTCAATTCCATATTATCACCCTACCCACATTCAACTTTTTCTGACACATGCATATGGTACAATTTAGTTATTGAAGGCCACAGAAATATGCATTTATATTTGTGTTCCAATGTGATATAAGGATTTATATGATAGTTATCATAGCAATTTAACACTAGCACACAGGTGACAGAAGAGCAGCTGAAAAATGAAATCAAGGGCACATTTTATTCAAAGATATTGGATTTCAAAATCCCCCTGGGGCGGAGTCCAATCTAAATGCATTAGATTTACATTTTACCTTTTCCTTGTGCATCTTATCTTTGATATCCTTGATGATAAGATTATCATCTTTACCAATCCATACTTTGATCTCTCTAAGTAACTGGGATTCCAAATTGAGTTTCCTTAGCATCATCGCATCATCCTCCTCTCAATCTGTACAACTTGTAGAATCGATATGTAAGTAGTCAGTCGTAGTTACAACTATCATGGCAATATCCATAACATTTAAGCCCCAAAGGATTTATGTAAACTAAAATTGGCTATTACAAGCGGTACACACTGACTGATTCTCTTTTCAAATACTTCTTTTATAAATCCGCTCCACTTCAACATAAAATCGGAATGAAAAATAAAACCCAATCCAGTGATTAAAAATCGACCAAACTTTTTTTCCCACCTAGAGATGAATCTAATAAAACTCTAAGGTGATCCTATTGAGCTTTATACACCCACCTTTAGAAACGCATGAGTTTCCTATAGTTATGCTAATTTTAATAACCCTTTTCTTTCCTCAATAAATGAAAAAACAAGATTGTGGATTGCAGTATGGATCAACTATCGATCAAGATGAGCCTTCTTTACCTTCCCCTTCTCTGCCCCCACCACTTTTATCTCGTAACATTCAAGAGCTAATTGAATTGTGAGGATGGACAGACAATTTCATTTCGGAAGCCTTTATTATTAGCCAACCAACCTTGAAACACTTTACCTAAGCAATCGATACATTTCAATTACTTTACTGCTTTTTAATTGCAATCCCATGCCCCCACCCCCCACCACCTCCGATCCACTCGACCGATAACAATTCCATCAATCATCAATGATTGAATAAATCAGATGAATTTGGATTTGCTATCCAACAATTTCCTTATAAATAGTGCACTCCTAATTATAATGTAGAAAGTACATACAACTTTTTAGTGCAAATACCCATTTTATAACATAACAAGCTTGAAACTGGGCTTTAAAATAAATGAATAAACCTTTCCTTAATTTGAAGCGCGAGCTTAATAAATATTTCCAGGATTATAACAAGTAGCCAAATTAAAACTTATCCATTCAATTAAAATAATCAACACTCCACCAGGTGCATTTCCTTACATTTATTTGTGAGAATCTTGACAAATAAAGATTTCAATCTACTTAGACACGTCGTGTAAAAATATGAATCGTGGGATAAACTTATTTAAAGAACCAATGTGTTTCATTTAAATAAATAAAAACCTGAAATATCAAAAAATCCACCCACACTTCTTTTGTCCTTTTTATCCATCGTCTCCAGAAACCAAATGCACTTAACCCAAAATTAGAATCTGACATTTCCCACTGATATTATCCATGACATGGAATATCCAGCTTGTAGTTATTAATCTCATGGCAATCTCTTCTTTAACTAAAAAGCTTTGTACCAGACACCACCAGACATACAATTTACTACTTCCTACTCCCAAAACCTACAAAGACTCACAAAGAAATAATAAGCCTCTGCCCTTTTTTTATATAACTCCAACCAACAAAATGAATCTCATACTTAAGTACTTAACCAACCACCAAAATGGCGATAAATTATATAAACCAAGGCACAATCATGACTCAGTCAACAAGCAGTAGATCTTTATGGTAATACCCATCGTTAAAAAACCTACTCCAAGCAGCTACGAAAGGCCCGTTCGCTTGTAGAAAACTTCTGACTTCCCATTTTTAAACCCCTCTTA
>JAQFYM010004698.1:0-14838 GCA_034694785.1 Agrenia bidenticulata
TTTCCAACATCAGAAACCAAAAAATTTTTTTTCGTCCATTTGTGTGTCACTCTTAGAGGTTTTACTGTACCTTTAAAAGCGAATAACCCCCACACAGATTTAATGATAACCAGGGCAAACTCAATGCAGAAAAAATTAAAACATGCAGACAGATAGTGTAAAATAACGGTTTTTTTTTTTATAAATGCAGAAAAAATCTGCATTTTGTGTAAAATTTTCCCCCTAAATTGTTAAGAACAATAAAATAAAGCGCAGAAATGTAGAAACTATATCTAGAACTTTTGTAAGATTACATATTAAACATTTAAAACACCTTAAACTAATATTAGCTATAGAGCAAACTTTTTTAAAGTTTTAAGAGGCATACTATCTACAAATTTTGCAACTAACAATAGGTTCATTGTTTTAGACTTTTTTACGACAGTTTCATATAAAAGTTAACTGTAAAAACGAGCGTTGAATTGAACTTTGTATTTTATAACTGCAGAATTTCGCACCCCTTCTGTTTAAAATGCAGAATTTTGCAAAAAAAAATATCTGCATTAATGGTTTGCCCTAATGATAACGCTTAGTAAATTTATTATTGTATCCCATCTTTATTTTATTCATGATTTTTTATTTGCGTCTAAAATATTAATATGTGTAAAGTGGGTATGGAATATGCGGGCATGCTTATAGAATATAAACCGACACATTTTTTTTATATTTTTATTGCCATTTTGCCGTGTTAAACTATAAACTATCATATATTGTAATATGTCTTTGTCCTGCTAATTTGCACGTCTTTTGGTTCATATATGTTTTAACGCGCATATTTACATGTTTTTTTTTTATTTTATTGCGTTTACCAGTATATTAGAGAAAAATTCTAAAAATGCACTATAAATGCGCTTACAAAGCATATTTTTCGTACTTTGTTTGCAATTTACATGTTCTAACCATAATTTTTTTTGTCTAGAATTTTCCATTTTGATTTTATGCTTCTTGACACGTTTTTTTTTGATCGATGTTTATATGACAGTAGAATATGTATTGGCCGTGGTATTAGCATCCATCAAATAATGCTTATGATTACTATTCTTTACAAAAGATGTTGTTTTTTTTTAATCTATACTACTTTAACGGTAATCTGCTTTTTATTAAAATTTTATGTTTTTTTGTGGACAAAATAGAAAATATATAGATTTAATATAAAATAAAAAAATAATTTTTTTTTTACTTAGTTTATAATTTATAATTAATAAATGTATTCATTTTTAGTTTTATACTTCTATATATTGCCTTATGCTTTTTTTGCCGTCGAAAAGTAAAAAAAAAATGAACCTCCGTAAATTGTATTTTATAAATTAACCAAAAATTATGAAAAGGTTTTTGTATTTTTTGGTTTGTGTTTGCGTAATTTTTGCTGGTTACGCTGGGTTTACCAGGGATGATGATTTTACCACGGAGATGAAAATACTACGGAACACCGAAACTTTACTCCTGGTGAAATATAAAAAAAGTCATGTCATAGAAGTACTTATGACGCATATATGCGTCATGGAAAAAAGATAAAATGTTAACAAAAAAGCATATCTGTAAAAAATAAAAATTTAGAATGCTACAGAAAGAACATTTATTACGTAATATAGGCGTTTCTCAGATGTGGACTCTTCCACATTTTTTTTTGACATTCAAATTTTTGAAAAAATTGAAAAAATCAAAAAAAAGTTAAAATCAAAAATAAAACACAAAAATTCAATTTTTTGCGATTTTTGCCCATGAAGCGTCTTTGTGTAATTATCTCACTGGGAGTTAAGAGGCAACCTATTATGCCATTTTTATAAGTGTACATCAAAGTGCATAGGATTTATTTTTATTTTTATTTTGGTACTTTTACTTATTATAATACTTTCTTGGTCAGACGCTCTTTAATCGGGGTTCATAATTCCACTGCAAAATGTAATGGCACAACCGAATAAAATATGGAGTGTATTTTAAGATCTTAGATGACGAGTGCACAGATGAACATCCTATTTAGGATAGGTCGAGTTTTGCCATTTGGCAGTGGATATATGATCCCGTTCTTAAAAGTTCCTGTCGCTGGAAATATTATAATAGGCTGGGAACTGAATATGGTATGACAATATTGTGAAAGTCGAATTTTCAAACCACCCTGGATTATGTACATAATGGTATTGCCATATATATTGTCGTTTATAGTAAACTATATTTTTTAACATGACACTTTTATATATTAACAAGGTTTCTATATTTTACAAGCTTTTCTAACATCCATATATTTTAATTTATATTTGTTACCTTTTTACAAGCAAATATAATGATAAATAAAAATTACAAATTACAAATGACGTTATAGGCCAGATATATGTTACCTTAAAATTAATAATATAATTTGACACGCTTAATACAAAAATTTATACCTTTAGAAGAATTATTTCTTTTCGATCGACCTTAGTGGATATAATACATACTATTTCATCAATTTAATCTTCATTTTTTTTATAATTGGTTTTTGGTAATAAAAAAAATTCCAACTTTCAAGAAAAATATATGTAAAATACAAGATAAAAAAAATATTTGGAAAAAAGGAAAAATTCGGAACAAAACTTTTTTCAAAAATTTATACAATATATGGATAATACAATGATTTCATCGAACTCTGGTAAAAATTATGATCCAAATTGAAATTGGCTCTTTTACGCATTTATGGACGCTTATTAAATGAAAAAAAAAATGTTGCGCCTTTTAAGTTCTGGGGATAAGAGTATGTCCAAATTTACAAGGCATCATACAAAGTGCAAAAGAGGTATAGTGATATGCGCCTGCTATTATTAATCAAAGGTTGATTATATCCAGTACAGGATTTTTTTTTTGAGGTTTCTCGTGTTTATTTATATTATCTATGGGGTTAAAGAAAACTTGGCAGAAAAGGAGGGTATTAAAGTGATTTTTGTAAAAATGTGTGTGATATATAAATTACGGCTTTGATTATAAATATGGAACACTTATAAAATTTATCCATAAAAGTAACTATTGAGGGTAACGTTTTTATTGAAGTATTGCATATTTTTTCTTTAACCAATTTTATAAGAATACCACACTTTGTTTTATAAGATCGTTATATGAATCGATCACGAGACGCTTTAATATCGGCATGTTGTAATACTGGCTCACAAGTAAAATCAATTACATGAAGTAAAAATTAAACATAAAACATCAATAAAATCGAAATGTAAATAATGATATGAATTGATCTTCTTTTGTATAAATAATAAAGAATATTACTTTGAACGCAGGGATACTGTTATAAATTCCTCAATAGAAGGCGCTGTTTAAGTTTGCACGATATACAAGGATATACAATACATTTTACAATATTTTACGCTGATAAGCAAAACTTTTAATTTAGTTTTTGGCAAAATGGGCTTTGTGGCTAAATTAAGGACATAAATATGCATTGTGGATAATCAAAACACCTGAAATACTTTTTTATGCCAGTAGAAGAATTTATTGCGTATTTAAAGTAATTAATCTATATTCTTATACTTAGTAAATATAATAATACCTTTTAAATATATTAAACAAATTTTACTTGCAAAAATTGTCTATAAATTATTAAATTCCGGGCTTTTAAAAAAGTATGATTATGATAGTAACCACGTTCTTAGCAGTTCCCTCATGAATGTCGGTATGTCTTTATATGGTAGCCATATTCTTCTCGCCTAATTAAATACTGTCTAATATAAAAGTGTAAATTTCCACATAACCAAGATAGACTTGGTCTTTCAAATGCAGCTTTTTGTGTATATAAACCCGAATTTTTGCGTATTAAATTTTTTAAAAAAATCACAAGTCACTAGAATTTCATACACTTGCCTTTAAGAAAATTTAAAAGTAAACCAGTTGCAAGATACCAATGAAAGCAACCTTAAATTTTACTAAGAAATCCATTTACGATTTTCTTGCTAACTTTTGTGCTTTTTGTACATAATTTTTTGTATTAAAGATATGACATACCTATAGATATGTTGTAATAATGGTATTAACAAGGGAATGTACCCACGGAACAGATATTTTGTAGTCATTTGTTACATTTATTTATATTACGTACATCATGAGAAGTATTGACATAACAGAAAACATGTTTTAGGTATATCTTAAATATAATCTTTACTTATTTTTCTTCTTTTAAGGCATATCCCACATTTTAATTTTAATTTCATAAACAAAAAAGGACTTCGGCGGTTCAAATTTTTTATGAAAATTTTCAGCATGTAAATATAGTACAATACGAGTTCGTATTTTGCATATTTTAAACATATGTGGCAGATGCCATTTTTTTCGGCCTTGTTAAATTCTTATATGCATTATGTGTTTGGTAAGAATTCTATTAAATGCAAAAATTTGTACATTTTATTTGAGGGGCTAAAAGCCGTTTTGTTCTGACATCTTTGAGATATAGGAAGGGCGGTTTAAGAGCAGAAATCTTTCCAAGTGTCCTTAAAAAGCGTATGAACGCAATTTTAACTGCTGATAAAAGATGAACTGTTTATTCACTTACAAATAAAGATTTCTTAAAACAAAAAAAACAGAAAATCGACATTATAACAAATTATGTAATGGAAATTGTACAAAGAAAATTCAATAAGGAGATAATCTGCAGGAAAAAAAACTTAATAGTAAACACAGCGGCATTTTACGCAGTTTTTTTGATTCATGCGGTCAAGTAATAAGTAAAATAACTTTTTAAAAAACGTGTTTATGTAAATTGCATTTATTATGTAAAAGTGTATTTTAAATTTATAATTCTTTGTTTTGTTAATTTTTCTCTTAGCAATAAAAGACGGTTTTTCTACTTCGTTAAGAGTCCTCAATATAAATAAAAAAGCATGTACGAAGTGTCGCAACGTATACGAAAAAAGCGGTTTGTATGCATATATCCAGATAGTAGCTGCATAAAACACAAAGGTACTAACGCAAAAAAACCATAATAAAGTGTACTTGCAAAATTTTATTGTTATCTACCTTACCGTTACCCTTAAGTCACTTGATACATTTATAGCAAAAAAAAACCAGATTTTCTAGCGTTAAGTGCAAGAATATTAGTTGGCGTTTAACTATATTTGCGTTTAAATTTTATTTTTTGGTATAAAATACAATGAAGCTCGTATATTTTTCTGCGCAAACTTTTCTTTTTCATGTTTAATATATATTAAAAGAGTATCTAGGTAAAATCTTTTTTTTTCGTACATTTTTTTATGTTGGATTTAAAGCAAAAAGTCTTGTTATCATTTATACTTGTTCGATCGGTTTTATTATAATGTAATTGAAAAGCCCTAGAAAAGTTTATACAATTGGAAGTTTTTTTTTTTTTAGTTGTGTTCAGATTCGACTACTATGATACAGGCTTATGCAGTCTCAGGTTTAATTATGACTGTTTTTGCGATTTTCCTTAAACTAGTGGTTACATGGTTCCGTGGTTTTTTACATACAATTATATTTTTTAATCCTGTAATAGAAATTTATATTAGATATGGGTTTCATTCGCATTCAATATGCGGTTATATTGTAGTTTTATTTTTTATTATTTTTACTGTTTTGAGTTTTTGTATATAAATTGGTTTGGGAAGCTGGTATTTTTTGTTTTATTTTGTTTTGAATTTACTATATAACAAAAAAAATTGACTTGATTAAATGTAGTTTATAACCGTAAAAGTATTATAAACATACTTTGCTTGTCTTTTTTTACACTCAAAACTTTATTATTTCGATTATAAAAAAACTCTAATTCCTGTAATATACTGTTAAAAGGATTTGTTTATAGTGTTTTATATGTATGAAATGTTCAATAAACTGCATAATGAACAAGCAAATATTTATTAAAACAAACAGCAACAAACAAAAATCTAGCGTTAATAGTATAATATAGGTGTAAAAACGATCAACATATAAATTAAAAAAAAATATGTAATGATATTTATATATATTTTTAATACATTTATTAAACTTAAAAATTTGTTTTTTGTGCTGGAAACAGTATTAACATTAAAAACGGCCTCTTTTAGTTTTTATTTAACTATCATGTTAAAAAAGAGCACAAATTTGTATGCTGAATATTTTTTACGTATTTTTTCTATTTTGTCTACAGAAAAAAAAAATTATTATGGAAAACAAAATCCCGATATAAGTTTAGTTATATAAGGTAAATCCATTCAAACCATCAATTTATCTTTTGAGCTTGCATTAATCTACTTTTTCTTGTATTTTTTATGTTATAGATACATTTTTATACTGTACAATTCTACGTGAGTCTTTTTTTCTTAACGGGTGCTATTTTTAAAGTATACCATACTACCAGTTTTTTTAAGAAAAGAGTCAACGAAAAGGTTCTAAGCTACGCCTGATCCATAGCTTTCGTTTTTAATCCTATTCCAAAGGGTTGCAAGTGGTGTCATACAAAAATGGACAGAGAATGACGGTTAAGGACTTAAAAATATAAAAAGACACAGGTGAGTATTTTTGAAAAACACATACAGAAAATTGGCAGAGAGGTGTAAGCATCTTGCTATTAAACACTTTTTATCATAAACACCCACGACGGTAAAAAGAATGGGAATGGTTTTTATAATATTTCTGCAATTAAACGCGTAAATCAAACCTATTTAAAATTATACTGAAAATTCTTATAATGATTAAAAGAAAACCTGTTGAAAAAATATAAAAGCATTTTTCTGTAAGGGTTGCATACGCTCATAAAAACGTTTTTTTAAACATATTTACATAGATTTAAAAAATATAAAATAGTTATGTAGTTTCATGTATTCGCGCACAACACAATATTTATTTTAGTGACTCCAATTTTATGCTAGTCTTTTTGACACTTAAAAATGAGTATTGTATGTTAACGTAAGAAAAGCCTAGCATTAATGTCTAGAAAAAAACCAGGTCTATGCGCCTTGCCATAAATTTCTGACAATCTGCAGGCAGAATTGTGAATAACTCGATGAGATGTATTGTTTTTGCAGGTCCATTATGCTACAGGGCAAGATTTGACACGCAAAATACAATAACTAGAATATTGAACCGTTTTTGGACAAGGATTGGAGATCTTATCAAAAACGAATCTATTTTTTTCGGAAAGATATACAATAGTATTTAAAAAGGGTACTAATATATAAACAGTTACTTTTTGACAAGCATGCGTTCTAATATAGTTTAAGCTGCACAGGTAGCTTCAGGCAACATTGCATACCTGCATTTTTTAACATGATATCTTATTATACGATTATCTGGTATTTTGCATTTGTTCGTTTATTCTTGAATTTACATGCATTAATGACTTATTATTAACGAAGATTTGCAAACTAGTGCAATTTTTTGCCAAAAAAATGTACTACTTTATACCAACAGTTTTGTTTCGAATGCATCGTGTTATGGTATACGCTCACTTTATATAAGAGGGTATATATTATTTTGCGTGTATAGTCGAAAAAAAAAATTGCAGGATGGAAATTTCTAGCTCTTACACGTTTAGAAACTTTTTGAAAAAAAAATTATGCAAATAAAAGAGTATACTACTTTTAATAATTTTTATCGCGTAAAAAAACGAAATTTTAAAACAGTACCGCTGTACTAATAAAGGATGCACCGAACATAGCTTTAAAAAATTGCCGAATACCGACTTGCACATTCTGTACATTTGGCCGGATACGCCGAATATGCCGAATGTTTTGTAACGTAAAGAAAAAAGATTTTTATACAAAAAAATAGCGGAAACAATTATTTTTTTTTTTTGAAAAATAACCGCAATGGGTTTTGATATTGTATTAAAAAAAGAAAAAAGGTTAGGTATACGACTTCTGGTTCAAAAGAAAAAAAAGGTACACAAGTCTGATGTAGTCGTATCATTAAATTATAAATTATTGGACTCAATCGCATTTAGTGGCATTTAGATGCATATTACAACAATTTTTTTTTTATTTATCACCAGGTATTTACGTCATAAAAAATATGAGTTAATAATAGATATAATTCTTTCATGAACCTTTTTTGACTTAACAAAACTAGCTCCAAAATTATGAAAGCCTTATAAAGATTATTTATTTTTAACATGCAAGTTTTTTTTTTAGATAGAATATTTAAGCATAACATAGAAAGTTCTTTATATGTTTGTAATGTATTTTAATTGGAACAAATATCTGGTATTTTTAAAAAAGCTTTGGATGGTCCATATTGTGCAAAAAAGAGTTCATATGAGCGCATCTTTTCTTTTAGTATCTTCTTATGTATACTTTTTGTCAAAGTTTCATACATATAATAAATTTCTTAGTGCGACGGTATAATGGTTTTACATGTCTTATAACACAGCCTTATGGTTTACCAACTTGCGAACAACGTAAGTAAAACGTAAAATCTGTAAATGTTACTGTATTTCAGTATAATTTTTTTTATATCACTATTGTAAACTTTTTATATATATCAAAAAACCGAGTTTTTATTTTTATAATTTTTTTGATTGGTTAGTAGATTAAGCATAAAAATCATCCAACACGAACTGCTACATTAAGTAAAGTAATCAATAAAAGAAATTCAACGTAAATTAATGTATAATTCGTGGTTATATACAAATAATACACAGTTACCAATAATCCAAATGTGCAAAATCGTGCTAAAAAAAGCAGTAGTTTGTATAAGATTAAACAAAGATAGTATTCTTAATAAAAAAAAACTACCTCATATTAAAAAGCAAGCATATGCTTATAAAAACAGTGTTATACCAGTTATGTTTATATTAAACATCATGGGATCATACCAAAAAAGATGATTTTTTTTGCCGTTTAAAAAGAGAAATTTTCTAAAGTTTTTTATTGGATTGAATTTGCATACTCTAATATATTTTGCGTGTTACGCACAGTTTTAATTTTGATTTGCATGCATAACGTTTTAACAAAAAATTCTTAGACAAAACATTTGAAATACTGTAACTTTGCATATGGATTTAAATTGCATGTTCAAACATACCATCCAGCATCTAATACAAAGCCGTTGTTGATATTTTTGCATATGTTGTGTTGTAGATATGTGGAATATGTTTAATTGCAAACACGAAATATAACATAAATGCACAGTTATATACATGGCTTTTGTATTCATTTTTGGTATCTAATGCACGAACAGACATTATTTCCTGATATAAAATTGGCTATGGTGACTTTTTTTAGACTACAATTCACATAATCTATATTGTAAATAACCAAATCCACACATGGTTTTTACGTTACGCCTGTTTAACCCAAGTGACAGACTGGTTTTTTTTTAATTTTTTAATTAATGGTTCAAATATTTTGTCAATTAAAAAAAATCAAAAATATATAATTTCTTGTATGTTCGGCTTTTTTATGTTTAAATACTGAAAGTCGAATACGGTTTTATAGCAGCCGGATGTTCTAAATACCGGACCAGATATTGTATTCGGTGCATCCCTAGTAATTATATTGTACTAATATTTGACGGATAAGCATTATTGTTTATGTTCTATAATTTAAATACAGAAATTGGTTTTGATGCGTGCGAACAATGTATTAATACGTTTTTGTTTGCGTTCTTTATGTTTTGATTATTTTATAGTTTGTATTTTTCTAATTGAGAATACAAACATAAGAATGTTTTTATATACATTCTCTACAAAAAAAATAATTGCGGATGGAAATTGTTTGTAGAATTTTTAAAAAGAAAAACATGTCCTTTACATCCAAATTTATACTTTACTGGTTTGCAACCATTGCAAATGTTCTTTTGTTGTGTCGTATACTACTTAACTAGATGTTTTTTATATTTTAAATACGTAAAATTTAAGTTTTTTTTTGTTATGCTGTTAAATTTTTTCATCCGAAAAAATACTTTTTGTTATAAAATGTGTATATATGCCTTTGTGTAATGTGAAAAGGCTTATAAAATGACGTTTAGCCGCTGTAAATAAACAAGGGAACTGATGTTGGTAGCAAAAAATATGAAATTTATATAATTTAGATTAATGTTTGCAGCGCTAGCTTTTATCTGCGAATCAATTCAGTATCTTAGCAAGGTGCTCATAATGACGTGCTTTGTCTTTTCATAACCTTTTTTTTTATCATTATTGACAACTTAAGTTCATAAAACATCATAATGAATTCGCCAAAAAATAAAAGCTAAAAGTTTTAAAAGAGCATTATATACAAAGATACATTTAAATATGCAATTTGGCATATTTATTTATTCTTAAGTACACCGGTATCACTTATGTATGTCTAACTTTTTTTTTAATAAAAAACAAAACAAAAAGGATCTTAATAGAAAAAGAAAAACAAAAAATTTGTATTTTTTTGCTTATATGCATCATATGATCAATAAACATAATTTCTAATTTATAAAAATCAAAAAGATGCAAGGGTCAATAAATGTAAAACAACTGATTCTTTTTGCGGTTTAAGTATTCAAAATTAAGATAAAACATATTTTTGTAAAATTAAAATATTATGGAGTATAACAAGCTGATTTATTTTAAATTAAAAGAACCTACTAATTTACACTTTTTGCTGTTAAAAGTTTTGTCTTTAGATAATTCGGTGCACAAAATGGGTACGCTAAATATATACATCTAGTAATCATTCTAAAGCGTAGTTTTTGCACGTGTAAAAAAATTTCTCTTTTTTTTCTCGTTTTTTCTAACAAAAACAACGGATTTATTTTGAGAAATTACTCAGTTTCTCAGTCCAAGCCTTGCAGGGGGGTGTTTTTTTTTGTTACATACATTTTAGTAATCACAAAATATACGCGTAATCAAAAATAGCCATGAATACAAAATCGATGAACATTTCCACACTGGATAAAAATTTTAATTTAAGGATATAGCATACTTTTACATACAAAAAAGCGTTCGAAATATTTTTTTTGTGTAGATATAAGCATGTTTCTGCTGATAAGAGCAAAAACTCATTTTTTTAGCATGATAATCAAAGCTAGATAATACATAAAAAATGACAAATTTTGTCGACCCTACCGAATATAATTTTTTTGTTAATGATACATTGTAACAAGTTTTTTCTTAATTGATATTTTTTGATTGTAAAATCTAGGGGTGGCTACAAAAAAAACGCGTTAACTTCTTACTAATATTGTACGCTACTATTGTTTAGTTTTTTTTATTACAAAGTAAGTTTTGTTACCTCTTCCGTCAGTATGAATATTGCAACAAAAAAAACGCGACAAATACATGGCCACACTAAGAATAAATACAAAAATAAAAAAAAAACGCGGAAAAAAAATTTAAAAGATTTTATAAATGAAATATGTGATTAAAACTTTAATGCAGGACACAAACATACAGTAATTGCAATGCAAAAAACTATTATGATATGTACCCTAGCAGATAAAATGCATAAGCATATTTAAATCATAAAAAGTTACTAAAAAACTATTTGTAGACAAAGGAAAAACACTAAATAAAGTGCTAAATATACGATGGGAAATTCAATGGATGTATTCACTCACTTTAAAAACAAAAAAAATTTTTGTTACAATGTATACATACACAATATAAAAGCTCGAAAATCCGATAAACTTCTAAAATTTAGGATTTAAACTTGTTGTTGTAACTATCTAGCAAGTCTCAAATCTTTTTTTTTTCTAAGTACAATATTCTAAAGTAAAAGAATTTTTTGCGTCAAAGATTTTATTTCGGGTCATAGAAGTGTGTGGTTTCTTACAGGATGTACAATTACAGGTTGTTGTAAAATAGAATTAATGCATAATTGTGGCTTGTTTTTTTAGCCTACTTTTCTTTATTATTTTTTGTAGTTATTATATGTTAACTTTTAATAGTGAACTATTTTGTTGTTTACTGTTTTTGCCAGCACTAACAAATTCTTTTCTTTGATTACATTTTTCCTGAAAAAATTATACAAAAATACAAGTGTTTTAAAAAAATTGGTGAGACCAATATCAACTTTGCAGTATATGTATAAATACAGGGTGCCAACAATGTTTTATTGCAATGATGCAAAAATATAAAACTTTTCTATATCCGTTCTACTATGTTTTACACTAACAATCGCGTCAGTAATTTTTCCCCAGCTTGCTGTATAAAATATAAGTATTTTTTTTCGGTTGAAAATAATGCAACTTTATCTTGTAAAATTTTCGTTTAAAAACAGTATGATTAATGCAATCTAAAACTTAGCTTGCAAAAATATAAGAAGGCCAAAAAATCTACAAGTAAACTCATAATTAATTGCGTGCATGTAAAAATCTACAAAATATTTTTTTGCACTATGCAACGCAGTCTTTCTTTTTGAGTTAAAATTTTCAGTTAACTTTTTTTTTATTTTTAAGCCAACTCTGTATAATCATAGACGTTTTTTGCTGAAAGCGGCTTCAGTCTCTTACTATAAAAAAAGTTATTAAAAACTATACTAAAAACTATCAAATGACAAAAAAAGTCATTCAAATATTTTTGTATAGTTTTTTTATAATGGCTGTATATTTCATTGTCTTAACTACGTTTTTTTCGCTTTTTATAACAATAAAAAAGTTATTTCCGTAAGTTAATATTATTACATATTATTATCTTTTGTAACATGCCCGGTTGTAAAGACAAAACAATATATTCTACGGCTTTACTTATATGATTACTACTTGATAAAACAAAAATGTATACCTTAGTTTTTTTTGCTGTTTAATATAAATTTGTCCGTTTTTTATACATGTTATGATCATTATGTAGTGGCGTTGTTTCATATCAGTTGTCAATATATGGTTTTACAAAGATTTGTACAAATTTTTGCAATATACGTTTTCTTTTAAAAAAAAAACCTCAAAATCAATAAATTAAGAATAAACGTATAAAAGATTTGCAAAAAAGGCACGTACATATAAGAATACAAATAAATGCAACAGCAAAAAATACTAAAGTTTTAGATGATCCGTAACGAAATTTTTGTAGAATTTTTTATTGAACAAATGCACGCTTTCATTTTTCTTTGCTAAAATATAGAAATACATCAATCGCTAATATATTTTATAATAAAAATTTTGATTACATTACGGAAACAAAAACTGTATATTTAGACCTTTTTTTAGGCTTACTTACAAGTCAACACTTTCTATTCTCAGCATGGACACAGAAAAGGGATCAATCCCCCTCTTTGAGTTTCAACGTTCGTTTAAAAGACTACTGACTTTTTTGACTCTAGCTGGTAGACTAAAGATTATTACTTAAAGAAAAGTTTTACTGGAATTTTTAATATTTTGGTGGCATGAATCGTTTTTTGTCTAGATTTATCTACTTTTAACCAAAAAAATAATTACGACTTTTTAATATGAACAGAGTAATTACAGTTACTTTGGATAAGAAAGCTATCAAAGTACATGCAAATAGTTTAGTAGTAGTGTTTGTATATTACTCTGCGATTTAATCAAATGAAAGAGAGTAAAAATAAATACAATATTGCATTTTAGTCTAAAAAAAAATTGTGGCTTATTGAAGAAGAAACAAATTTATAAATTAAGTAAAAATTAAACCATACAACAAAATATAAGGCATTTTTAAGCATTTTAGTCTTTTTGGGATACAAATCAAACGGATGTTTTTTTTGAATACATTATCTAAATAAATAAACAGTTTTTTGGATTTAAAATTTTACACTGTTTAACTTTTAGATTTTTTGTGTCAAAAAAATTATTCTCAAAAAGAAACAAGATACAAACATTTACCAATTATAGTTAACCTAATTTCAAGCTTACTATACAAGAATAGGTAAAGGCTCTTTGCATGAACCATAGATATATACTATCTACAAATTGCGTTTTCAAATTTTGATGCACATACAGAGACGTATGTACAAGATTGGAGGGGGGCGATTGGCACTTTATGTTTTTGGGGTCCCTATCATATTTCTAAAAAGGTTTTAGTGTTAGGGAATACTGGAATCTAGTTTTTGATTATATATTCGTTACTGCCATATCAATTTGTTTTTAAAGTCCTATTGGATCAGCAACAAACAATTTTATTTTTGACCGTATGTTTATAATAAATTTAAAAATAAAAAACCAATAAATAAAATAAATATTATACATGATATGTTAAGATACGTATGCCAGGAAACTAAAAAAAAACCATTTGATTTTTTTTGTTAAAACATTAATTTAAAGATTCTTTAAATGTGTAAAATTATTTACATTTTTGATCAATTGTTGTTTATAAAAAGTATAGCTAAAACTTAATTAACGCAATTTTTTCTGTATATGCCGTTCAAAATTTCATACTAAATAAAAAAAAAAATATACAAAGTTCCTTTTGACTTACAAAAATCCATTCTGTTAAGTAGTAAAAATTCTTGTAACGCATATCCTACTATGGGAGCTAACACAGGAACAAAGGAATTTGTTACGTTTTTTGCGCGCCAAGCAAGTTTTTCAACTATTTTAACCAAGCTTGAAAAAAATTTAAAACAGGTTTTTTTTTTGTTTTCAAAACGTATTCTAACAGTTAAAGCTTACTATAAAGTTTTTTTGAAATCAAAAAACGTTTAATATATTCTATCTAAAGATTTAAAAAAAAAAGCGTGACATATGATTAGGGTTCGTAAACCCGGGGCCCCGGGTTTTTTGAGATTTTTGGCAAAATATCTACCCCTGGGTACCCCGGGGGTTAATTTTTTATAATTTTGCATTTCATAAATGTTTGTATTATAAAAAAAATTTCTGAAAAATTTAAAACATTTAAACTTGTTATTATAAAAAAAAATACGCTTATGACCCGGCGATATACAAATTACTTACATATATACAATTGCAGAT